>JAJOZX010012013.1:0-116213 GCA_023014485.1 Bathynomus jamesi
CTGGGACGGAAAACTCATGCAGATCTGACGTCACGAGAATATGTTGACGCTTTACCTGTGCTTGTATCTGGCTCCGGGACAGAGCAGCTCCTCGGGGTGCCAAAACTTCTGTCAGGAACCGCGCTGGCACAAACAATGCCATCATAGATTGCCTGAATGAATGGGGAGTGACCGATCATGTCAAATCTATGTGTTTCGACACAACCGCGACAAACACAGGCCACCGTGGAGGAACTTGTGTTCTTCTGGAAGAAAAAGTTGGACGTGACCTGTTACACTGCGCGTGCAGACACCATGTACTGGAGTTGGTGCTACAGGCGGCATTCGCAGCATCGCTAGATTCAGTATCTACCGGTCCAGAAATTCTGCTTTTCAAGCGCTTCCATGATTATTGGACCCGCATTGACCAGCAACAGTTCCAAACTGCGGACACAGATGCGTTCACCAAAGCAGCTATTTTTAAGCATAGAACGGAGCTCATTGAGTTTGCAAAATCACAAGCACTTCAAGTTCGTGATGACTATCAGGAATTCCTCGATCTTTCCGTCATCTTTCTTGGAGAGTTCCATACAAGGGACTAAACTTCCGCGCCCCTGGTGCTATGCACCGGGCGAGATGGATGGCTAAGGGGCTCTATGCCATCAAGATCTGGCTCTTCCGAAGACAGTTTAAACTGACGAACACTGAGGAACGCGGAATTCGAGATATCTGCCTCTTTTCTGTTCTAGTTTACATGAAAGCGTGGGCAACAGCTCATCTGTCCATCGAAGCTCCGCTGAATGATTGGGAATTGATGAGGACGCTCCTTCGATACCCGCACAAGAAGATCTCTGATGGTACCACCAAGAAGCTGTCTGCGCACCTGTGGTACCATTCGGAGGAGGCAGTGGGTCTGGCGTTCTTTGATGAGAGGATATCGATGGAAGTGAAGTGCAGCATGGTTGCAGCGTTAGATCAAGAAGCCCCTCACATGCCGCCAAAACGACCTTTGGTTCTTGATACTATGTTCCTCAGTGACAGCAAAGGACTGGAGCAACTGATCACAAAGAACACCCGAGGATTCTTCTCAAAACTTCAGTTGCCAGATTGCTTTCTGCTCCACCATCCCAGTTCATGGACGTCAAACTCTGAATACGTGCAAGCTCGGGATGTGGTCTCCAAACTTGCAGTGGTGAACGACAGAGCAGAACGGGCCGTGGCTCTGGTGAAGGAGCTGAACGGAAAGTTGACAGTGAAAGAAGAACAGCTCCAGTTCCTCGTTCAAGTTGTCACTGACCACAGAAAGCAACACCCAGCTCCGAACAAATCAGCATTAGTGAGGACGCGAAAGAACTAATCACTGATCAGCGTATGAGCACCAATTATTCTGCTACTGTATATGTATTTTATTTCTCAGTTTTGCTTTTGTTGCTTCTCCATTTTGTACCATTATTCGCCAAATTATGTCTTCTATTTTGATTATGTAATAAACTGTTTGTATTCTTTGCGTTTTTAAGTGTCTTACTTTCGTTATTTCACCAAATTGCCTTGTTTTTTATTATCTGGTTCGGCCCAAGCTGTGAACACTGAACAGCTTGTTGACGTCAACAAATGGGTCTTGTTTTCAGTGACGAGGGCGACCTTTAAATGATGACCAATCAGGACCAAATTTCTCTTCCGTATGTTTTACACCAAATGGAACAATTTTAGGGGGTGTCATAGGAAAATATCCATCGTTTAATTTTCCCCCTATTACCTAGTGACACCCTAATATATATATATAAACTCCTCGCGGGGTGTGGGCGAAGAGTTACCTAATTGCGTTTTTTTTTTTTTTTTTTTGCTCCCCCCTTTTTTTCCGTCTCCCGGAAATTCTTTTGTCTTGACTCGGTCCTGTGCCTCTGTCATTCGTAGTATCCCCCCACCCCTCTGTTTGTATTTGCAGTCTTGGGGTCATCGGGTGCACCCGCCGCGGGGCATCGCTCCGTGGCTGAGCCGTGCTCCGGGGATGGTACGGGCGCCCGGACCGCTGCTGCGTCTGGATTGGGTCTTTGCTTGGCCCTTAACGGACAAATCTCCGTAGTGCCAATCTGCTGTTTTTAAAACGACAGTTAGGTTGGGGGCGGGCTACCCGGGACGTTGGGCCTGCGCCTTGAAGGATGCAGCGGCGGTTGGTGCATCGCCTTGGGTCCGAGGCTGCCTTTTTTGTAAAGCTACTATTTATGGGTTCTATTTCTAAACTTCACTCCCCTCTTGTTGACGACTCTGGCCCGCCCTTGGATTTGGATAAGACTACTACTTCTGGTCGTTCAGCGGCCTCTGCCTCCGCTGGATTGACCTTTAAGCCGTATGGCCCCCTCTCGTCCTCTGCGGCGTCTGGTTCTCGTGGTGGCCGTAGGGCGGGGTCTTCGCGGCCCCTGTTCTCTCGCCCACTCTCGGTTACCGTTACACATGGACCTGTCTCTGCTGTCAATTTCTGTCCGGTGGACAGGTTCCTTGTTCTCCGCCCGTGGTCGGAGTCGGAGTCCTTCCGATCCTGACTGCTGCTCGCCTTGCTTCCCCTTCTTTACTGGAGGGGAAGCGGCGCGCTGCCCCTGATCCGCTCGGGACTCCCCTCTCTATACGGAGGGCTGGTGAGGCGTCACATCCCGGTGCCCCGACCAGTGTCCGGGTGTCGGTCGAGGTACACCGCCCCATGACACCCTCGATTACTGACTCTGTTCCCATGATAGACCCGGTCGAGAGGAGCCTGGCCCTCCTTCATGGAGTCTCCCTTCGGCTCCTGCTGAGAGTGGTCGGGTCTCTCTCCTGGATCTACCTCTCCCACCTGTGGTCGACCTTTCCTCCCCCCCCCCCCCCCGTCAGTGCTTGTCTGGTTTGACGAGCCCTCGAACAACTGGTTCCCCCCAGTCCCCCTCTGGTGGGGAGTTGGGGGTTTCGGCTGGGCCCGTCTCGTCGTCTCCCCCCGCCAGGGGAGCCCCCCTCTGACCTCCCTGTTCTACTCTCCACTTCTCGTTCTACTACGGGTGAAGCAGCTGCGGGGTCGGTGGCCCCTACCCCCCCAGTTCGGGGTGAGTCGGGGAAGCCGATTCCGTCCCTGGTTACGGACCGTTGAGTTTGCTGCTCAGCTTGGTCCGTGGCTATTTCGCCGTTTTCTCTGCCTCTTATAATGCCGCTTCCCCTTACAGTTCCATTTTGCAATGGAACTGTAGGGGGCTTTTAGCTAACTGGGAGAACCTTGCCTCCCTGCTGGAGAGCGAGCGGCCTTCCTGTGTTTGTCTCCAGGAGACTATCCTGGCTGCGCGGGGACTCCCTCGTCTCTCTGGCTATGTTGGTTTCCCTTGCACCCCGGATGAGCACACACGCCGGCGGGGTGCGGCGATTTACGTGCATCATTCGTTACCATCGCGAGGTGTGCCTCTTCGCACTTCCTTGCAGGCTGTGGCTGTGCGGCTCTTTTTAGATCGCCAGTACACTGCCTGCTCGATTTATATTCCTCCTCATGACCCTCCTTCTCGCGACGCGGTTCGCGAGTTGGTGTTGCAACTGCCTCGACCGTTTCTCCTCCTCGGGGACTTTAACAGTCGCGACCCGGCTTGGGGAGATGTCCGGTCGACTAATGTTGCTGGTATGTTGCTCTCCTTACTGGAGGACCTTTCCTTCGCGTGCCTCAATTCCGGCGAACCTACCTATTTCCACGAGCCCACGGGTTCATCTACCTGTATCGATCTCTCCTTGGTGTCCCTCGATGCCTTACTCGATTTTTCGTGGAAGGTGTTGGGGGACTCTTATGGCAGTGATCATTACCCAGTCTGTCTTGAGCCGGTCGGACCGCAGCCGGGCGCCTCGTCTCGACCGAGGTGGTGCCTTGCGCGGGCTGACTGGCCATCTTTCAGAGCTCGTTCCGTCATTGTCCGTTCGGTATTGAGCTTTGGCTCTGTGGATGAGAGCTTGGAGTTCTTCGAGCGGGTGGTGATCGGCGTCGCGGGGGACTGTATTCCTCGATCTTCCGGTAACCCGCGGACTCGTAGCGTCCCGTGGTGGACTCCAGCATGTCACCAGGCGGTGTGCGAGAGGAAGAGGGCAACGCGCCGCTTCCACCGCACCCGGCGCGCGGACCACTTGATTGAGATGCGGCGGGCGAAGACTTTCGCCCGCCGGACTCTCAAGTTGGCCCGTCGGGCCTCTTGGCGTGCTTTTGTGTCCGGCATCTCATCTACCCCTTCTGCTGCTGTGTGGCGGAAGGTACGTAGTATCGAGGGGAAGCCGGTTCCTGCTAGTCGCCCTGTCCTTCGGGTCGGGGACGGCTTCCTTTCGGATCCTGCTGCTGTGGCTGATCGGCTGGCCGGTGCTTTTGCTGCGGTTTCCCGTTCACCTTCAGCTGCGGATCGTCCTTTATCGGAGGTCACGTTCCCGCCCCCTGGGAACGAGCCCTATAACCGTCTCTTTACGATGCGGGAACTTCGGGCTGCCTTGGCAACCCGTCGTTCTTCCGCCCCTAGCCCTGATGACATTCCGTATGACTTTATTTGGAATCTGCACCCGATGGCCCTGCACTTCTTGCTGGATCTTTTCAACCGGGTGTGGGTTGAGGGGTCGTTCCCTTCCCGTTGGAGGGAGGCGATTGTGGTCCCGATACCTAAGCCGGGGAAGGATCCGGCGGAGGTGGCGAGCTATCGGCCTATTGCCTTGAGGAGCTGCTTATGCAAGCTCCTTGAAAAGATGGTGGCCGTCCGACTTTCCTTTACACTGGAGTCGCTTGGGTTATACCCCCCGACCCAGTATGGCTTTCGTCGATTTCGGGGTACTCTGGACCCCCTTCTCCTCCTTGGCCATGATGTTGTACAGGAGGCATTTTCCCGCCGGAATCTTGTTCTGGCCGTCTTTTTCGACGTCCAAAAGGCCTATGACACGACCCGTCGGGGAGTTGTCATGCACCGTTTGAAGTCTCTTGGTTTTGTGGGCTTTTTGCCCACGTTTCTTCGCAACTTCCTCTGCCGTCGCACTTTCCGCGTCCGTCATGGGGCGGCCCTATCTGACCTGTATGTTCAGGAGGAGGGGGTGCCCCAGGGGTGTGTTTTAAGCGTCTCCTGCTTCAACCTGGTTATGTCTGCGCTACCGGGAGCTCTTCCGCCCTCGGTGCGCTCTTCCATCTACGCGGATGATCTGGCTGTCTATGCCGCGGGGACGAGCCCCCCCCTCGTGGAGAGGCAAGTCCAACTCGCGGTCAATCGGGTTGAACGCTGGGCGTCGTCGGTGGGTACTACTCAAAAGAATTTAAGGGTCAAAGGAAATTTTTTGATCATTTTTGTAAGTGTGTCTTTTTAAGCCAGATAGGGTTAGAATATCCCCCTTTGGGTTGTCATTTGGACTATAGAAATCACGTTATTATGGGACATGCAATCATTCCACTTATCTTTAGAAACTTTTTAAGTTAACCCAGATTTCCTTTTCATAGATTTGAAGCACGAACTTAGTCAGACTAAACTGACAAACTGCCTCGAAACACCCATTGTGACACCTCATGCACCATTTGCACGTGTTTTGCATGAGTGTCATTCTATGCATGCCAATTTTAGCAATAAAAGGGCTGAGCATTTTCCATTCATCATCACTTGAAATTTGAAGATGGTTCGACGACAACTCAGCATCCAAGACAGGGGAAGGGCCATTGGCTGGCTACAAGATGGACAAACTCAGAGAACTGTGGCTCAGCGTCTAAATGTAAGCCAAAGCGTTATCGGCAGACTCTGGCTGAGGTTCAGGACAACTAATGCTGTTCAGAATCGCCCCCGTTCTGGAAGACCCCGATCAACAACAGCACGAGAAGACCGCTTCCTGATGATAACGGCGTTGCGACAGCGCTTTGTGACTGCACGGCATCTTCGGGATCAACTCAGAGCTGCCAGAGGCACCAACGTGTCCGACCAGACCATTAGGAATCGTCTGCGAGACCGAGGTTTGCGATGCCGGCGTCCTGCAGTCCGACCACCGCTACTTGACCGTCACAGAAGGGTTCGCCGAGATTGGTGCAGACGTCATATCCGGTGGAACCGTGGTCAGTGGGCAGAAACAATGTTCACAGATGAGTCACGCTTCTCGCTCCAGTTCAATGATGGCCGGGCTCGTGTTTATCGTCGTCAAGGAGAGAGATCTGCTGATGTCAACGTTGCTCAACGTCTACCATTTGGAGGAGGAAGTGTGATGGTGTGGGCGGGGATATCCATGAACCACAGAACCCCTCTGTACGTCGTCAACGGAAATTTGACTGGTCAGCGTTATCTCAACGAGATTGTTCAACCTCTGGTAATTCCACTTCTGCAGCGGATTGGACCAGGAGCTTGGTTCCAGGACGACAACGCAAGACCTCATCGTGCCAGGGTGGTGACCGACTTCCTGCAGGAGCAGAACGTTCAGCACATGGATTGGCCTGCATATTCACCCGACTTGTCACCCATTGAGCATGCGTGGGATGAACTAGGGCGGCGAGTTCGATCACCACGTCCCTGCCGTCAACCTCCGGCAACTGGCTCAGCGATTAGTCGCAGAATGGCAAGCGATCCCTCAACGTTATTTCCAACGCCTGATGAACAGCATGCGCCAACGTTGTCAAGAATGTGTGAATGCTAACGGTGGCTACACCAGTTACTGAAGCTTCTGCGACTTGTGTGAACATCATTTTGGGGGTGCATGACTTTTTTTCATCAGGGTAATAAACTAGTGTCTAATCAAAATTTTTGTTTTGTGTTTTCTGTTCTTGAGCCATCAAAGAATTATTTTGTCATTAGTCGTCACCATTTTAGCTCGTTAGCTTATATTTATATGCACAAATATTTTTGACCCTTAACTTCTTTTGAGTAGTATATATATATATATATATATATATATATATATATATATATATATATATATATATATATATATATATATACACATCAGGTTTTTGCTCTGTTTTTGTTATAACACAAAATAATATCTGACTATGTTCAATATTAAATGTAAATAAATAAGTAAATAAGTGAATCAGTAAATAAATACATGGGGGATAGGTGGTGCAGGTCATGGAATTTGCTTAGGGTGCAATAATGCCTACCTATGGCTCTGTTTTTATACATTGAAACTTCAGTTCCTTCAGGATGACAGGCTTGCCAATACCATGAATACTGTCATCATGTCTGAAGGGTTTCTTTTTAGTTTTTACAAGACCATTTTTTATTCACTTCATTGACATTCCCCTTATTAATGTATATCCCCTTCTTGAATTTATATTTAATGTTTCATTTATATTTCCTTAGTAATATGTAAACCAGAGTGATGAATGGAAAAAATTGTGTTCTAAAGACATTTGGCAATGAGGCAAGAGCTGGCATGTCACATCAGCAGCAGCACTACCCCCTTCCCCCATTGTCACCTGTGTCTACACCACCACTAACTACATTACAGTCAGCCAAACACTGTTAAGACCATACCATATTATAATATATTAATAAAGGGCAGGAAACACACACACACACACACACACACACACACACACACACACACACACACACACACCACACAGGCCAATCACTATGTGGTAACCAACCAGTCGGCGCTCACTCACTAAACCCTAGATTTTCATAAAATGTTAAACTGTTTGTACAAATACAGGGCGTCCCAAAAAAATGTATACACACTTTAAATACTTATAAAGGCAGTGTTTATTAAAATACATTTCATTTTCAAAATGTAATAGAATCTACAGACATTATTTAATTGTTTTGTCAACGCCTGTTTTCAAACTGACGTCCGTTCTGGTCCAGGCACTGCTGATAACGCGAAGCAATGGAATCGCAAACATCACGAAACATTTCGTTTGGTATTTGTGTGCATTCTCGTTCAATGGCTGCTCTCAATTCAGCGACTGTTGCAGGTTTTATAGCGTAGACTTTGTCTTTTAAGTATCCCCATAAAAAAAAGTCTAGTGGTGTGAGGTCTGGTGAACGCGGAGGGTATTCTACGAAACCCCTTCGTCCAATCCACATCCACATCGTGCCAAGTACCACTCGCAATACTCCACTCTTCGGTCCGGATCATTTTCATTAATAGCATGGACTAATCTTGGAATGTAACTTTTCCATTGACAGCGCTTCAAAATGCGTTGGACAGACGATTCTGAAATTCCTACCTCACGACTCGCTTGCCGCACAGATTTTCTTGGACTTTGGTGATACGTTTCCAGTACTCTTTCTTGCTTTGTGGGGCTTGTCGATGTCCGTGGTCTTCCGGAACGCTTCTTGTGGACATTCTGAACAGTTCCATCGGCTTCAAACTTATCTCTAATTCGAGTGATGGTAAGTCGCGTTGGTGGATCTGTTTGAAACTCCCTCCTAAACTGTCTTTGCACTTCAACTGTGTTTTCACACTTCCAGTAGCATTTTAGAATGAATTTCCTCTGTTCAAAGCTTAGTCTGACTGCCATTATTAATTCTAATGGGTTTAACTTGGAAAGAAAGAAACATCAATTGAGCTATCAGCTGTTAAAGTGTGTATACATTTTTTTGGGACGCCCTGTATATGCCAGGTGTCTATCTGTTCTCAAGAGTGTTTATGAATAATGAGTGCAACTGTACATATTGTGCACAGTGCAAGTTTATTGACAATATACTGTATATCTATAAAATGCTAATATGATAACATCTTGTTGTTTATTTGTTAAACCACAATCCTGGCAAGTATCACTTATCAGGGAAAGTACTTTTATCAGGATCAGATGTTTGATAAAACCAGGAAAAATGTTGAAAGTAAATTGAGGTAACTAGTTACTTTTTTGAAAAAACTAGTAGCTAGTTACTTTTTTCAGACATTAACTAGTAACTGTAACTAACTACTTATTTGAGGCAGTAACTACACTGCGTTTGCGCTTATTAAGCAGATTACATTTTCTCCAATGTTTTCAAAAGTTTTTCCCCGATTTCAATGAAATTTGTAGCAAATAATCACTATATATAGCAGCATTGATGGTATTCATTTCGATAAAATATTTTTATAATTAAAATAATTATCTCATTTTATTGAAAAATATGTAAAATATTGTATTCTGACTTATTAAGCAAGTATTCTATTTACAGATCTAAATGGTAAAAATGGGTAAGAAGAAGGATTTAACATTAACTGAGAAAAGAAAAATAGTCAAGTTACTCGCTGAAAATATAAAATCTATTGGAATTGCGAAGCAGTTTGGCAGAGGTTATCGAACTGTAAACAAGTTTGTAGCGGAGGGTACCAAACTGAGGCAGTGAAGTGATAAAGGAGCTATAAGAAAAGTGACAAGGCGGCAGATATCTGTAATGAAGCGCAAATTGCAAAGCATCCATTGTCCTCAAGTAAAGAGGTTTTTGAGCAGGCTGGCATACATAATGTACCAAGAACATCTCGATGTGGAATCCTCCAAACAATTGGCAAGACATGTAAACCTACGATTCAGTCACCATTAACACCCAGGTACAAGAATCAGCATGTTGAATGGGTGTGTCAGTACGTGAAAACAGATTTTAATACTGTATTGTTCACTGATGAATGAAAAGCAACCCTTGAGGGACTTGATGTTTGGTCAAGATGGATTGCTGAGAGCCAATTTCTACCATCGAGATTAAGACGCCAACAAGGTGGAGGTAGTGTCATGTTTTGGGTAGGATTGATAGGCAATGAAGTAGCTGTCCCATACAGAGTGCCTGATGGTGTAAAAATGAATGCCCAGTCTTACACAAACTTTCTAAAAGAAAACCTCATTCCATACTAGAGATTGACCCTTAGCAATCCATCTTCTTGACCAACCATCAGATCCCTCAAGGGTTGCTCTTCATTCATCGGTTAACAATACAGTATTAAAATCTGTTTTCACGTACTGATGCACCATTCAACACGCTGCTTCTCGTACCTGGGTGTTAATGGTGACTGAATCGTAGGTTTACAGGCTTGCCAATTGTTTGGAGGATTCCACATCGAGATGTTCTTGGTACATTATGTATGCCAGCCTGCTCAAAAACCTCTTTACTTGAGGACAATGGATGCTTTGCAATTTGCGCTTCATTACAGATATCTGCCGCCTTGTCACTTTTCTTATAGCTCCTTTATCACTTCGCTTCCTCAGTTTGGTACCCTCCGCTACAAACTTGTTTACAGTTTGATAACCTTTGCCAAACTGCTTCGCAATTTCAATAGATTTTATATTTTCAGCGAGTAACTTGACTATTTTTCTTTTCTCAGTTAATGTTAAATCCTTCTTCTTACCCATTTTCACCATTTAGATCCGTAAATAGAATGCTTGCTTAATAAGTTGGAACACAATATTTTACATATTTTTCAATAAAATGAGATAATTATTTTAATTATCAAAATATTTTATCGAAATGAATACAATCAATGCTGCTATATGTAGTGATTAATTGCTACAAATTTCATTGAAATCAGGGAAAAACTTTTGAAAACATTGGAGAAAATGTAATCTGCTTAATAAGTGCGAACACAGTGTAGTAACAAGAAAAAGTACATAACTGTCACAATGCTGTATGGTATATACCTGATCATGGGTATATACTGTACTTAAATGCAGTGTTTGTTACATTAACTTCAACACACTCTCGCCAATGAAATTTCTTGCTAACTGATATTTAAAAAATTTCAGCTTGTGTCCGTACAAGAAAGATAAAGAAGTTTGTGACTGTGGAACAATATCATTCGACACTCCTTCACTTGTGTTGGCGGTTGGAGGCATTTTTGGCGTACTCTCTCTGCTATTTTGGTTGTGGCTTATTACTAAAACATATAAAAACAGGTAAGTTTGTCCCTGTTCTCTGACACAACCTTAGTTTGAAGAAGCAACTCAGCACTACTTTATTGTCTAATGTCTAAGCAAACTTTCCTATTACTTTTTTTTTGTATGAAAAGACTGATAGCCAAGGTAGTGTGCCAAGAAATTCAAACATTTGTTTCTTACTTTCAATAAAGAGTTCATTCTTTGATGAATTGAATCTTTTTATAACATCACAGTGCAATCTTGAGAAATAACTTCGACAATATTTGTCCTTTTAATTGCATAAATGTGCTTAAAGCATGTTTCACCCATTTTGTCAGATATGATACCCCTGTTTTTAAGGAGCAGTTCTTTTTAGATAAAAGTAAGAACTATATGGTTAACACTATACTGTATAATGATTCTACACAAGATCTAGAATTCTAAATTTAATATTTTAAATTACTTTAAAGCTTATATTTATCTGAAAAGAGATGTTGAGTCTGATCAGTAGTTGGATGCGTAGTCATCCTCTATGTTCAGATGATGTAGTGACTCTTGGTTCAGGTCCCGCGTAAAGGTGTAGGTCTCCTCCGTCATATGATGACTGCTGTTACAAACGAGGTTAAGCAACCCCAATAGTTATTATTATTCTTCATCTAAAGTTTGGTAATAATAATAGTAGTAGTAATAATAATAATATATCTGTAGGTTATACTTTATCATTTATAGTTTAATGCAATTAGTTGGATATTTAGTGTTGCCTTTTGGATTCTAGACCTGTAAAAACAAGTAGTGACTTCGATAATCCACTCGGCTCTATGCCCGGAGAACCGCGAGGAGGAAGTATCGCATTAGCATCCCAACAACCAATGAATGAAAGGTTTGATACAGTGAACAAGGACCAAAATTCACCTTTGATGGATGAACCACCTTCTTATTCTCAAGTAATGTCCGAAAAAGCCAAACATGAAGGTCCTTTCTTTCCCCCGCCCTCAGCTCCTGAATTTTCTCCCTGGAAGATGAGTACCTATCCCCAGGCACCATCTCAGCCACCTAACTCAACCACCTTTTCCCAGGATGCCACTCCATACCCCACTACTACTACTACTACACAAAATGCTGCTCCATACCCAACCACTTCTCAAAATGCTACTTCACACCCAATTTCTCAGGATGTTGTTCCACACCCAACCATTTACCCTCCGAATACAGTCCCACACCCAACCACCTTTGCCCCAGATACATGTTCATACCCTACCACTCCTCAGACTGTTGCTGCTCCTCCATACCCAACTACTACTCAGACTGCTCCTCCATACCCAACTAATTGATTCACACCAAAAACTGAAACTGAAAACATCTGAAACTGCCCCCTAATTATTACATTACATTACATTTGGAAATGGTTTTGATGGTTTTTCCTTTATCTGAGAGTTCACATCGCGCACTTTTTCATCTGACTCATCCGCTGTCAGATTTAAAATGTGCATAACTTCTGAAAATAAAAGATAGGGGTGAGCACAATAATTGGAAGAACAGTTCAACTACCTTCATTCGTTTCTGTGTTTTAGTTAAAAACTGAGGTATGTTAAAATCTTAAATAAGCCTAATAAAAATGTTCGGAAATTTGGTAAGTAAATTTACGTAGTTATATATTTTTTTCATTGGAGTTAATTTGCTTAAGTACATCATACATACATACATAATGTGGTCTTCCTCCTCTTCTCACACCCGTACACCTACTATTATAAACTTTTTTTCTCAATTTTATCATTGTTCATTCCATATGACGTAAGCAACAAACTGTAGCATACTACCCTGCCTCCTCATCACTAATAACTTTCCAAAAGATCCTCATATGGTCAATCCATTTCACACCAATAATGTTAAGTTAGATTTTGTGTAGCCTAGACAAAAATCTTTGATATGAGGTAGGCGTATACCAGTACAGATTTTACCTAGACCTACCTATATTAGTAGAACTGCAGAGCAACAACGTTCACTAGAAAGGTTTCAAGTTAATGTAGAAGGAATCATTCCACCAGTAGGATTAATAAACCAAAGTTTGGCATTCTGCATGAATTGGCTAAAAACTCGGTTTTCTGTAGTTGGAGCAGCGGTTCTCAACATTTTGATGTGTTGTACCCATTTTCACAATCATTCTCCACCACCCAAACTCTAACATAACTTCGCTAAATTAAAAACATAGTCCTGTTATTGTGATTAAATTTTAAAATTTGTATATTTAGAGCTCTTAATTATTTACCAAAAAATGAACAAATAAAAACCGTCCTAAAAAGGTAACATAAACATTGGAATTAATCAAGGAAGTAGCAACTAAGTTACACAAAAGAATACAAAGGACACCAAACAGCAACAGACTGGCTGGTCCCTACAAGGTTGTCTGTTTAAAAAGGAAGGTTAAAAGGTGGAAGAAAATTTAAAGACTAGTGAAATTTTTAAAACAAAGCAAAGAAGGGAGGGAGGGAGGTTGTAAGAAAGAAAGGAAGGAAATTTATAGATAAGTGAAAAGTTTTTAAAGTTAACAAATGCTTCCAAGGGTTTAAGTCAAGATAAGCATCTAGTCTGTTTTTGAAGGACTCGTTCGAATTACTTTGAACTACGCTGGCTGGCAATCCATTCCACGAGTTGACTATACGATTGAAAAAAAAAAACCGCTTAGCTTCATTAGAATTAAAATGTTTACCGACTAACAATTTCAGACCATTACCACGAGTTCTCTCTGCATTTCTGAAGGTGAAATATTTTTCGGTGTCGACGTTATCAAAACCTTTAATAATTTTAAACGCCTGGATTAAGTCTCCTTGAATACGTCATTTTTACAGGCGCGAATAAATTTAACGTTTCTAAACGGGCAGCGTATGATTTCTTCCTAAGTCTGGCAATCATCTTAATGTCCTGTCACTGCACTCTCCATTCTCTCCATGTTCTGTCGTAAATATTATGGGAACCAGAATTGAAAGCAGTATTCTAGGCGGGGCCATACTAAGGAATTATGTAATGTTAGCATTGTTTTTCGGTCTTAAATTCAAATGATTTTCAAATAAATCCAAAGATTCCGTTTGATTCTCTAACCGCTTCGATACATTGCTTACTCGGTTTAAGTGTGTTGGCAACAATACCCAAATTTTTTTTTCCCGTAACACTCGTTAGTGTCTTGTTGCGCGTAGAATGCTTTTCTTTAACATTGTTTCTACAGATATGCAGCGGTTTACATTATCTGTATTAAAGTTGATTTGCCAAATTTCTGTCCACCCCAGTAACTTATAGGTTGAGACCCACTGAGTTAGAGCTAAACCTTTTTGTAGACTCCTTTTCCTACCACCAAGAATCTTCTGTTATTATTATGCAGTAGTCTTTTAGAATCATGCTTAGCTACGTAATATAATCTACATAATGCATTTTTTTTTAAATTTTCCTATTTTATATTTGTGAATATTTCATGAGTTTGATTAAAGAAATATTTACTGTGTACTCTATCAAAAGTTGGTGCCATATGTTGAATTAGTTGTTTCCACATTAACCAACCAGTTAGAATTTCCCAAAAATTTACATTCTTTTTTCAGTAATAGGTTTTTAAAGCACTTTTTTTAATCGAGTTTCTGCTCAGTTACTTCAAATTCTTTTTTGATCATTGCATGATTTTCCTTTAGGATTAATTTTTAATAAAATCGCGATCATAGAGCTTGAATACACAGATATTTGCCATACCTTTATAATTACCTTTTTAGAGCGATTGTATAAAATTTTCATTGAAGAACCCTCTAAATATGACTACACATTTGTTAGAAATGTAGCAGGCACGCATCAGACGTGAATTTTTATGCCTGTATTGTGGTATTAATTATTATTATTATTAATTAATACAACTATTACGTATTAATTATATAGGGTGATCCCAAAAAGGCGTTTCCGAAAATATTTATGCAAGTTATTTCTGGGAACACCTTTTTAGATCACCTTGTATACTTCCAATTATTATATTTGTCCCCTCCGTCATATGACCTTAGATGTTGCGAAGGAGGTTAAACAACCCAAAATTAAAAAAAGAATATATATAATATAATAGTGTGTATGTGTGTGTGTGTGTGTACCTTTAACCTTTGGTTAGCTTCCGCCCGAATTGTTCATTCTGACGAAGGTCAAGCTTTTCACTCCACCTTAGACCTACAGTTTAACGTGGAATCCGAACCACGCCCCATTAGCAGCCCAGCATCTTAACCACTAGGCCACCTAAGGTACCCATTTATCTACCAACCACTTTCTTTATTGTGTGGGGGGATGAACAGCTGGGTTTTGCTGCGCGCCGGCTGCCGTCGGGTTTCGAACCCGGGGCCGATGGTTTCGTAGTCAGCGACGCTAACCACTACACCACCGAGGCGCCTATATATATGTTAAAACCCCCTTTTTCTATGGCCTTGGTTGGTTCTAAGTCGACGGGGGTTCTGGTTAGGAGGCAGCAACGGATTTGTTACTCTCAGTAGTTTCTTCTATAATACTCTCCGAGTTCTTCTGTAGTGGTTCGGAGGATTCCGTGAAAACTTACTAAATTCTCCGAAGGTTCCCTGATGCTTCTTATAACGTATCGGGAACTTATGTTTCTCTGTTTAAGACTAAGTTCTCTGAAGAGGGCAAAACTTGAAGGGGAAGATAAAGACTTTTTCTTACTGTAATTTACTGCTAAAATGTACAGGCAATGCTCAGCCTCTAAGTTTAATTTACAGGGGGAGTGGTTCGACCTCTTTCGACCATGGCTCAGGCCGGAATTTAAAAGTGCAGAGGCGAGGGCCTCCTCAAGGAGCGCTCCTCCTCGCTCAAAGGCTGCTAACAAGGGAGTCTCTCTCATTTTACAATTAATTACAAATACAAGCATCATATAAGTCTTAATGTTTGGGGAGTGCAGTTGAAGGTTAAGTCCCCCCCCAGTTTAATGGAGATCTACGTTAAGCCTAATTTTAAACGTGATCAGAATTTTGAAAGATTCCAAAATAAAAAAAATAAAAATAAATAAAAAATCAAAAAAAAATCGTAATATCGCCGAGTATTCATTCCAAAATCGCGACAGTTTCGTAGTAGTACTTTGAGTACAATCTAAGTACATTATTAAGTACATTGTAATTTTGGTTTATTACAACTATGATTATAATTACAAATTAATTCACATTCACTTATTATCGTCAATTACAGTTTCATTAAAGTACATTAATTACATCATATTAAATTATTACAGTTACTTACAATTCTAGCAAATTGTTAATTGACATATCTGATACTGAAGTAAGATACGGAAGTACACGGACATTTATGATATAACATAACATAACACCTTATGTTATAAATTTGTAGCAGGCGCAAGAGGGATTTCGGGTTCCGAGGCTCGCTTTTTTGGCGACGTCATCGGAATATGAATATTCGTATCAGCATCCACGAGTATCTTGCGAAAGGTTAAATAATTAAAAAAAAATAAAAAGTATACATGTGAACGTACTTACATGTAAAGTAATTATGTACGTCCTCAGTAAACATGTACGAATGCATAAACTATTGTACACATATTGGTAGTCACACAATAGGTAGCTGAATGAATAATTGGTAAAATTAACAAAAGATAAAGGTCAAGAAAGGACATGGATGTATGAATGAACAACATATAAATAATGACGTATAGAGTGTAAAGTTTTTATTATTATGTTAAAGAATTTACCATACATTGTATACTAGAGATATGATGAAGGGAAATTAATGACGGGAAAATGTGAAGGGAATTAAGCTACTTTATGGTGTCATAGTTATTCAAATTATGCCATACGTCAATTCACAATTAATACGCCATAGTAATTTAATTCGTACGTAGAGTACAAGACATTATTGGGAGAAATTAGAAGAAACGAATTAGAGACAGAGTGAGTGAAACTATTAATTAAATATACGGTAAATATTAAGGAATTGGGTACATTTGAGGAAGAATTAAGTAAATGAATAAAGAAGTACAAACAAGGGTTCAAATCATGCTACATATGCAATGTGCATGCATAATCTAATAAAATTTAGGGGTGAGGGTTAGATGCAAGACAACCATAATTAATTCGAACAAATTCTCTAACAAGTGAAAAATGGAAATATGGATACGACTAAACCATAGAAATGGTAGGTCGCATAATTGTGAAAAAAAAAAAAAAAAAAAAAAAAAAAAAAAAATCGAAATTCTATCCAAACTCGCATCAGGCGACTTTGGTTCCGCGTGTGAAAATGAACATTCGAACATAAAAACCATACAAACATAAGTACTATATGAAGACAATGAATATAAGGATCCATATAAGGATTATATAAATACACGGATTAGGTAAACATGAGGATTTATATAAATACACGGATTACATAGGAATTATTCATTGTTCATTTTTACACACACACACACACACACACACATATATATATATATATATATATATATTCTTTTAAATAATGTATGAAAGGACAGGTACAGTTTCGGAAATTGTTTCCCCAGAAACAAAATTTTTGAAACCTAAACAAAAACTATAAAATACCCAGAGAAGCAGAATATCACAAATTAGTATTTTTTTAATGCTTTTTAGAAATTTTCTCAGTGAAATTTTGTTGTAACCCCATAAAATCTGCTGCATGACTGATGGATTTCTGCCAAGTCCGCGTATGGCCGAAGAACGACCTTGTTAAGCTGAAAAAGAAAACCAGATTTTTAATCATCATTTATTTTAGATCAACATCGTAAGATTAATTTTCATAAACTTGCCACATAATTCTGATCTTCCATTTTTTTCAGTGCGCGCGAGTCAGATTGAATTTTCTCTTTCAAATACGTCACATATCATTTGTTTTCAGTTTTTGTCTCATTACCGAAATTCACCAAGCCGATCACTAGATTGGTTCCACTTTAGATTCCTGAAGCAGTCTACTTACACGATTTAATTTTTCGTCGCTTATTTAAAGACACTCTCTTCCTTCTTTTACTTAATATACCTTATGTAGGCCTACTTAGATAATATCTCTTCCTCACGTTATTATTTACATGATGTATGAACTACAACATTCAAGAAGTTTCTTGTTGCGCATGATCCACTTTTTGTCAAACTTCATTGTTCGTCAATCAGGTCTCCTCCTCCTCCCTTGTTCTGATTTACGGATAAATTGAGTTTGTGATGTCATTATATATATATATATATATATTATATATATATATATATATATATATATATATATCAGTGGCGTGCGGTGATTTTTCGTCAAGGGGAAGCAATTCAAGCAAAAACAACAAAGATATAAAATAAAAATAAAATTTTAAAATACTCGTATATAATAAAAACAAAACACATATAATCATCTACTTTACTTATAGGTTAATTCTATTCTTCTTTCTTTTTTATTAAATATATCTATTATTTCTTCGTAAAAGGCATCGGTTTTCATATCCTTAAGAAGCTTTTTCTCAATTGAGATTAAAGCTGAACTTGCAAGCCTTTCACAGCATTTTCTTCTTTCTTTGAATAGGGAAGCATTGCTTCCCTTGCTTCCCTTGCTTCCATGGACCACACGCCACTGATATATATATGATGAATGAAACCACGAAGGAAAGGAAACGCAGAATGGTGCTCAAGCGCTTTCGTCTAATGACATCCTCAGGAACACTGAAGTACATAAAGAGTTACAGCCTATATATAGGTTACAGAAAAAGAAAATGGATATATACAATAAACGGAGAAATAAAAATAAAAATTAAAGGATTGTGGGAGGAGCATACAAATTTGTAAGGAAAAACTATAGATTTTTAGCAGATCAAATGAATTGTTTCCAACCAATGTTATAAAAAAAAAAAAATACAAATTTATACTGGGAATCTGCCCGGGTTTTAGCACTCTGCCCTTCTTGTTTAAGGTTCGATGTATATAAAAATAAATTGAAAAATAAAAGTTATTAGAGTAGCATACAAGTTTACCAAAGATTTAGCGTTCTACCCTTCTTATCTAAATCTGTTCTGAAGGAATTCAAAACAACAGGATCGAGTTGAAAAAGACCTTTGCTTATGTTGAAGTTATTTGTAAGTTGGATAATGGCAGACTCAAGAATATTTCTATTAACAATGTTGCTAGAGTGAAATAAAACTGAAGCATTATTCCAATCAATACAGTGGGATAACTCTGACAAATGGACAAAAAGGGCACTGGACAACTGTCCTGTTCTAACGGAATATTGATGCTGTTTTATACGTGTGTGCAAATCCTTTCCCGTCTGACCTATGTAAAAGGAATCACATTGTTTACAACTAATTTTATAGATAATGCCTGAATTATTGGTAGGGCTATTTTTTACTATAATATTTTTCACAATATTGTTGTATCAAAATACTACATTAACATCCAAAAGTTTAAGTACATTAGCAATGCCTAAAAAGCCCGGGAAAAATGGAAGTACTAAAATATTTTTTGACAAAGTACGAGTGTTATTATTGACACGATAGAAAGTTCGTTTTGCCTTGTTGAGACAAGATTCCATAAACGCAGATGGATAACACAGATCACTTCCAATACCGTTGATTTTTTCTACGTCGACGATATTTTGTGTATCTGGCTCATGAATCGTGACCTGGATAACTTCCTCCTTCAGTTAAATGATCAAGTCCCCTCCATTAAGTTTACTTTAGAAGTGGAACAAGACAACTCAATCCCGTTTTTGGATGTGCGTGTACATAGGGAAAGCCCAGGTTTTAATACAAATTTGTATGCTCCCTCCACAATCTTTTAATTTTTATTTCTCCGTTTATTGTATATATATATTTTTTTTTTCTGTAACCTATATATAGGCTGGAACTCTTTATGTACTTCAGTATTCCTGAGGTCTGAGGATGTCATTAGACGAAAGCGTTTGAGCACCATTCTGTGTTTCCTTTCCTTCGTGGTTTTATATCATAAATATTTTTCACGTGTTTCGTGAAATAATTTTCACACACACACACACACACCTTTTGCTTGGCCGACTTAGTTTCCACCAGTTAAAGGCCTAGCCATTCGTCTGAACTCTCAGTACATGGCAGGAGGAAGACAACTTAGAAAACAAAACAGAATCGGAAGGGGAATAAGTAGAAAAAGGGTAAGAAATTTTTTTTTTAATGTTACTATTATTTATGTTAGTTATATTTAATTTTAAATTTTATTTGATATCAAATTCATTTTACTCGTTCCGTTTTGTATCCTCTGTCTTCCATAATCATTTCTCTCAACTTCTCTATTCCCTTCGTTTCACTTTAGTAGGTCTCTTCCTTTCCACTTTCATCTGATGAAGGCTTCCGAATAGGTCGAAACTGTGCCTGTAATAAATCTGTTAACATGTGGATTTATTCTTCAAACTTGGAGTTTCGTAATTGAGAAATTCTCATATGATGATAGACTAATGGGACTAGCTTTTATTATTGCATTTTTGAAAAGAATGAGTTGCATATACAGTCTTTCAATCTAAACGAATGGTCCATTATAAAGTGCGTAGATTTTGTGTTCCATAAACGTATAGTGCGTAGATTTTGTGTTCCATAAACGTATAATTATATAACGTATTAATTAACATATAACAAACGTATTAATTAATTTTCTTTGCCAGTAGAAAAGTGGTCTTCGCTCATAATTTTTTAAGGCACGCCACCACTGCTTTTACGTCACACCCTTTCAGAACCGCTGCTTCACTATTTTAATTCTTCGGCCGATTTTCGAGTTTCGTTTCAGTAAAAGTTTTAATGTTTCTTGGGATAGCATTTAAAAATGTATTTTTGGTGGATAACTGAAAAAATAAATTTAATTTTATTCCAAATTAATTCATCATTGTGTATTATATTTTTTTTTTATATTTTTCATTGTTATAAGTTTCTCTATCACATTTTTATGTCGAATTGTGCTTGTTTTTTATTTCCATTTTGAGCTTTCTCGTTTTTTCCTGAATTCATGAAAGAAATATTTTAATATATCTCAAATTGGGAGATTCGATGCCTTTAAGCTATGTACTGTGTGTGTAATAGTTTTAATCAGACATTTTACATTGTTTATTATATCAGTTATAATTTATACCAATCAAAATCCCAATTATAGATGAAAAATCTCGTTGTGTGCCCATTATGGCATTCAAAATTTATGTATTTCATATACCCCTATAAGAAAAATTAATAATTTTATTTTGCTTTACTTCGTCCTCGTATTTTACACTGCAGATAGTGCAGTCAAACACTACGAACGTTAATATATTACATTAAGAATATAATTGTTACATTGGATGGTAATAAAATTCGTATACTGTAAAGGTAATGTGATTGCATTAATTATTATAAGTATAATGAAGTTAAAGTTCATGTAACTATTGTTGTATTTTTTGTTGTTCTCTTACGTGTCTGAAACCTTGTATTTTAAAAGTTTTAAGTACTTATTATACTACCTCGCTGTAATATTAAGGGAGTAAATTCAAAAGCTTGTGTTTTAAATAAATCCATTTTTCACTGGCTTTGCTCCCTTAATTCAGTTCCTCGCAATTGGCAATATTCTCGCTACTTAACGTTAGTGCTGGCCAAACTGTAAATTTTGTTAATGTTTCAAAAACTTGGTTACAGTTTTGGGAGAGAAAAATGCCATTTGGCTGATAAACCTTTAAAGGAGGAATGCCTCGATCAAAATGTTTCGATCATCATTTAAAGGTTAATGAATATGTTTGTTTGTTACTGAAAAGTCTGTTCAGACGTTATAATGTTGTTTTATGAATGTTTTAATGAGTTATGACTCGAATATATAATTTGGGATCGAGTAAAAATAAGCACCCCCAGCCTTCTTTAATTAGCCTTGTAGGGCTGACTAACGAAAGTATCACGACCTAACCTAACCTAACCAATCGTCAAGGGCGTACAGTTGACTTAACGATTGGTTAGGTTAGGTTGTGATATTTTTGTTAGTTAGCCTTGTAAGGCTAATTAAAGAAGGCTGGGGGTGCTTATCTTTACTTGATCCAGATAAAACTCTCTGCATATACTTAATGATTTTACTATTTAAGGTCTGAAAAAAGTTTTATTTTTGTAAAATGAACCCATATTTTATGTACGTTTATGCTTTGTAATAGAATTAAATGGTACTAAAGAATATTACTGTAGTTTCTCAAACTGCCACAGTTCAGAACCTTGGAATATATTAGAAAAATTTGATTTCTCATAAGTTATTTTTCGATAAGTATACATACACTGTACAATTTAGGGTGGCCCAAAAAGTTGAAAATATCTTTCTCCACAAGGCCATCCGTGTTCCATATCAAAATGTAAGAACTCATGCCAAAAATTAGACAGATCATACAATATTTAGAGGTCGCAACCAGTTCTTATATTTTTAGGATTTGAAACAATACAATATCAATGTTTATTTCAAAATTTAAAGTCAACAGCACAGAGCACATGTTATCCAAAAATATACTAGAACACACATGTCATAACAGTTAATACGACTGCACTAAATCCTTGTATATCAAACAAACAACGTCACACCCGTTACTTTTTCTTCGTCAAAGCCAACTTCGTCGGAACTGGCAATCTTTTTCGGTGGCTGGCGACGAGTCGCAGTTGGTATTGTTTCTGGGTCTCGTCTTTCGTCAGCGTGGTATTGTAGGACTGAATAAGAGCGACTCCTCGTTCGGCACAGTCGTTGACGACCTTGAGGAGCCTGCACTTATCCTTAAGTAACTGGTAAATGGGGTCTGTCAGCCAGAGGGAGGGAGGTTTTGACAAGAATGTCTTGGCTTCATCTTGTCCTTTCATGGAGAGTATATCGAATATCTTCAAAGACCGGCTCGTGATGTACGACGCCAAAGAAGAACGATGATCGAACACAGTCCCGTCCAGACGTCTCAAGAGTTTTTGGTTTGAGGGACGTAAGAAGTTGTCAACCATAGCTGCTTTGGTGGCGCGATCGTCGAAGAGTGCGAGAGGCGCGAGGTGCTCAGAGAAGTACCACAAATGACGATAGGCCTTAACAGCCGCCTCCCTGATGGCACGGTCAGGATATTCGTGGAGAAGAGCAATTAGGTTTAAGTCGTTGAGGGGGGCCTCGTGCAAGTAGCGAGCGTAAATAAGAGAAACGAAGAGGTAAATCTTTGTGACGTCAGCTGTCTCGTGGGCCGTCAACTTAATCTGGATCCTCAAAAGGAAGATCTTCAGCGAGTATATTGCCTTAGCCATCCACCGCGCGTTGTGTATAGCGCCTGGCGCACGGAAGGACTGTTCTCCGTCGGAGGATCCCCCTAGGAATATATGACAGAGCTGAAGCAACTCTCCGTAGTTATCCCGTGGGAGCTGGCTCTTGACTGCCTGCGAGTAAAATGACATTATCTCCTCTCGTAGGCCATCCGGCATGCCAACGAAGAGCTCGTCTCCAGCAGAACGGAAATCAACTATATTAATATCAGGCCAGGTCTTCTGGAAGCGTTTGAAGATTCCCACTTCAGGCCCACCGGTTGGTGTCAGGGCGACAGAAAATACGGCCGACAACATTACCTCGAACACGTGTTGACGGCACGCGATCCAGATGAGCTCCTTGTCCAGAGCCGCCTCAAATAGTGCACGCGCCCATATTCAGCCCAGTATTGGTTGCCGTGTCGAAGACTAGTTCCTGGATCATGGGTTTGAGGTTCCATTCCTCCAGCGTTTGGACACATGCATTGCACTGCTCTCCCGTGCCGCGGCCGATCTTAGGGACGGCAAGAAGTTGCTCTGTTTCACCACCAGTCACCAAGATGGCGACGCGATCCACAAGCTTTTTATTGCCGGCGATATCTGGAAGCAGTTTACCGTCCCACTGGAGAAGCAGTGGGCTGTCCGGCGAGAAAACAGCCTGTTGAGCAGTTGCTACCGCCTCACGAGTGGTGACCCGCGCTCGCTGAATGGTGTTCCGGGATAGCGCCACAGACTCCAGGCCATGACTGAGCGCTTGCGTGACGGCTCCTACGACGAACATGGCAGCGCGGTCAGGGAGTTTCACTCGGTCGAGCGCGGCGGCTACTTCCTTGGTCACAATGGTCTGCTTCGATTTTTTATTCCTTGGATGATGTTGACGTGACGAAGCTTGGAAATCATCTTCGGACTCCGTCGATGTGGAGGAGCTACAGATGTCAACAATGGCGGAACGAGACGGAACAGCCGTATTCGCCTGTTGGGCGCTCAACATGATTTTTTCCTTTCGAGCACCGGCCTGATCACTCCTGAGGCGCTTGCGCGTCTCCTTGTTCGTCAAGGTCTTGTCGATCCCGGACATAATCGCGCTCGAGGGATCCTGCTGTTGCATCCGCAGGAATTATTTGTCTTCTTCGTCCGTCATAATAGTGAGGGCGTCTTTTCGTGAGATGTCAAATAGTTTGGCGAGATTATTCTTGAATTTTCTTTCCTTGATTCGGCACCCGTCTTTCGGTTTCAATCGGTTTTTCTTCAACCCACAATATTCTTCATAGAGCTTCCAAAGTTTGCGCACGCCGGAGTCCACCCGCTGGGTCGGAATTCGTGCTTTGTCCCAGATTGTCAGCGCGCTGTCTATGGTGGCCTTAGCACTGTCACCGATTGTGGATCCCTTCTGGTGGTGAAACGAAGTTCCTGAGAATAGCCCCGTTTGTTAGCAGGCTAGATCCCAAGATGTCCAGGTCCAGCTAACCCAGGAGCCAAACTTTCGGACTGCTGTTTGTCGTTGTCATGGTCTTGGCCTGTGGAATGGAAGATAAAATGGAAATTACAGTTAAAGAACCTATACATATGTTTTATGTAGAATATAAAACAAACAATTTTAACAGTTTTAATAAACTTTTATAAGTTTTAAATTTTTTTTTAAATTTTTAACAATTTTAATAAACAATTCATTGTTCCAAATTGCTTATCAAGGTCAGCGCAGTAAATGAACGACAGAAAAACTAAGCATAGTGTCCGCCACTCACTGGTGAAAGTTTAACTTGCCTTATTGGTGTGATTCACTGCGCGGCGTAGCCCAGATGGTAGGAACACAACAAAAACACACCTACACCTGCCGAGACTCGGCAACCAACTGAGCTAGTGGGAAGAGTGCATTGCTATCATACAGGGTGTCCCAGAATTAACTATCTATTTCAATGAAATCGGACAAATTTTTTAAAAACACACTTTTATTTATGTTTATCATGTTTAATATGTGTTAAAAATGTATAAATTTCTCAATTTTTTTCATAATTTTATTTTCATAATTTTTTCATTATCTGGTCCAATGAAAGACCGTCTGAAGTCATAGAATGGCAAAGACACTCTCCAAAAGTTAACGTGTGGCTTGGAATGACCAAATCCAAAATTTATGGCCCATTCTTCTTTGCGGAAGCAACTGTAACAGGTACCGTCTACCTTGATATGCTTCAGCAGTTTCTCGAACCACAGCTTCTTCTTGATGGCATTCTTGATAATGTTGTGTTTCAACAAGATGGAGCACCATAAATTTTGGATTTGGTCATTCCAAGCCACACGTTAACTTTTGGAGAGTCTCTTTGCCATTCTATGACTTCAGACGGTCTTTCATTGGACCAGATAATGAAAAAATTATGAAAATAAAATTATGAAATTTTTTTAGAAATTTATACATTTTTAATACATATTAAACATGATAAACATAAATAAAAGTGTGTTTTTAAAAAATTTGTCAGATTTCATTGAAATAGATAGTTAATTCTGGGACATCCTGTATAGTGATTCTTTGGATATAGGTTTACAGTCTACAGTGGCGTTGCTCGACAAATATTTATTGTAGAACATAATGGTGACCCAAAATTACTGAAATTACGAAATTTAGATTTTACCTTGAGGTCGCGACCTCTAAATATTGGCCGATCTTCCTGATTTTTTGCATGAAGGCGTCTTTTGTGATATGGAACAGGAATAGCCTTGTGGAGAATAGCAATTCAAACTTATTTTTTCAGTTAATTTTTGAGCCACCCTACTGTATATATATATACACAGGGTGTTCGGAAAGTTACTGTGCACTTATATTTATTTAATAGCATACAATAGTATAACATTGCATATATGATAGAGGTTATGGATGGGACCATTAGAACTTTGAACACCTTTTATAAGTGATGTCCTTTAACAGCAATACAGGCCTGGACCCGTCTTATTTTATTTTGAAACACCTTTGTCAGTTCTCCTTGCTGCTGCGCTAACTTCCGCAATGATTTTGACGGACTCTGCAGCATAGAGTCAGAAATATCCAACAGCTTCTCCTCGGATAGTTTTGATGGTCTCCCACTACGTTCGGCGTCTTCCACTGAACCTGTTTCACGGAATTTGTCGATAAGTTTACAAACTGTATTGGGATGTGGAAGAGATGTACCTGGGAATTTATCAGTTAACTGCTGCCGCACTAAATCTGTGTATCGACCACCTTCTCGAAACACATATTCGACAAGAAAGACGCGTTCCTCAATTGTAAGAACCATGCCCTCACAACAACTGAATCTGAAATATAAAAAAAACATTAATTATATAAGTGCACAGTGACTTTCCGAACACCCTATATATATATATATATATATATATATATATATATATATATATATATACACACAGGGTGTCCGAGAATTATCTGTACAATTTTTGGCTGTTATTAAAAGTCAACCATGAAGTGTAGAAATTCGTGTTGTCCCATTTTACAGAGAATCTCGTTAAGTTTTTTCTGATAACAAGTTTTGACAAGTTTTTTAGAAATTCCAGTGTGTCCGAACATTATCTGTACAATTTCATCTTTTAATAAAATTCTTGAACACACGTAAAATTCTTAAACAAGATTATTTAGAATCTGTATTTTCAAAAGTTTCTTTTATTAAAGTAACGTTGTTACAAACATTCGATATGTGCACCATTAGTGATTCGCAAAACATCCAATCGATACTCCAAATGTTGCCATGTACGCTGCAGCATATCC
Organism: Bathynomus jamesi; assembly: GCA_023014485.1. Lineage (NCBI taxonomy): Eukaryota > Metazoa > Arthropoda > Malacostraca > Isopoda > Cirolanidae > Bathynomus > Bathynomus jamesi. Next base: position 26,752 of record JAJOZX010012013.1, read on the forward strand.
ACATCAATTCGCTCATAGCAGCTGTGATTCTTGCTTTTAAATCATCAATGTCTGTCACCCGCGTACATTTCTAAAAAACTTGTCAAAACGTGGTATCAGAAAAAACTTAATGAGATTCTCTAAAATGGGACAACACTGGAATTTCTACACTTCATGGTTGACTTTTAATAACAGCCAAAAATTGTACAGATAATTCTCGGACACCCTGTATATATATCATCAAAAGACTCATTTAAAAAACTAAGGCTCATGGAATCAGGGGTGTAGTAATAAATTGGAGAGAAGAGTGGTTGCGAGGTAGGAAACAGAGGGTGGTCGTTGATGGAGCGGAGTCGTGTTGGGCTAATGTAGCGAGTGGCGTTCCTCAGGGTTCTGTATTGGACCCCTTGCTTTCTCTTATATATATTAACGATTTAGATGTCGGCCTAGTCAGTACAGTTTAAAAGTTTGCAAGGGCAGAGAAGAAGATACCAGATCGGGTGTAGCAATTATACTGTTCCCCGATTTCTGAACATGTTGGAGTGATCTACAGAAGCTAAGGCTAACAAAGACCCTAAGATCCACTCTAAGGTTAGCCCGAGAGAAAGGAAAGAGTAGAGGGTTAAGAGAAGAGAAGAGAATAAGGGGTTAAGTAAGGAGGAACACCTATCACTCGTGGGTTAACATTCATTCAGAAAAAGAGAAAAAAGACTCTCCATCATCATCCGCCGGCCACTGCCGACAAGTCAGAAAAATAGTCGGAGAAAATAGGAGGTGTGTGAAAGATGAAAAGAAGTAAAATAAGAACGCTTACAAACCATGCAAACACAGTCTTAACTCACTGTCATACCATGCAAACTACAAACATGCAAGAAAAGAGAGTTGCAGACATGCAAAGTAAGATGATAAGAAAAAAAAAAGTAGGTAAAGTTAAACAAAAAGTGGGTTAGTTTACGATACGAGCTACATCTACGTTTGTGTCAGTCTAATTTTTTTTTTATTGCTGGCATCACACGCTGGTATGTCACAAGCTGGCATTAATCGTCAACAGACTCATCCTCGACCACCACCCCCAGAGCTCCTGTTGCTAATTTTTTTTTTTTTTTTTTTTAAACGACGTTAATATTTTTAAAATGTCTGTCAAGACGGTTCTTAAACACATTAACGCTGGTAGAGTTCACGACGGGCGCGGGAAGATTATTCCATTTATCAATTACTTTAAACGTAAAGAAGTTTTTAGTGATATTAGTAATGAAACGTCTGCCACGCAACTTAAATCCGTTATTACGAGTATTATTATCATCGAAAGTGAACAATTTGTCAAAATTTACATTATCGATGTTATTAACGATTTTGAAAACTTCAATAAGTTCCCCTCTTAATCTCCTAGTTTCGAGTGAATACAGGTCTAACTCTTTAATCCTATCTTCATAAGGCTTGTTGCGCAATGACGGAATTAGTTTCGTGGCACGACGCTGAACCCTTTCTAACTTATCAATATCCTCACGCAAGTACGGGCACCAAAACTGAACTGCATATTCTAAATGAGGCCTGACTAGGGACTTGTAAAGGGGCAATATAATATCCTTCGATTTAAATTCGAAATTACGCGCTATGAAGCCTAACATCCTATTAGCTTTTGCGCAAGACTCCAGGCACTGGTTCCTAACCTTTAAATCCTTAGATACGCGTACACCTAAATCTACTTCCTCGTCAACGCTCGCTAACTCCCTATCATCCATCGTGTACGTGTAATTATTGTTCGAGAACCTATATGCAAAACTTTACATTTGTCTACGTTAAATTGCATCTGCCACTTATCTGTCCACTCCATAATCCTATTTACATCGTCTTGGAGCCTATTTCTATCGTCCTCGTTAACAACCTTACCGCCTATTTTAGTATCGTCCGCGAATTTTGACACGTTACTAGTCAATCCTACATCTATGTCGTTAATGTAAATTACGAATAGCAATGGGCCTAACACTGAACCCTGTGGGACACCGCTACCTACATCTAACCCCCCGATTCACTACCATTAACTACGACCCTCTGTCTCCTAGCACGAAGCCATTCTTCTAACCAGTTAGCTACCTGACCGCGTATACCGTGCGCTTTGACCTTCGCAATTAGTCTCCTATGCGGAACTGTATCGAACGCCTTTTTAAAATCTAAATAAATAACGTCAGCGCTCTATGCCTATCGTATTCGCGCACTATTTCGTTATAAAATTCTAACAAATTAGTTAAACAAGACCTATGGCGTCGAAACCCATGCTGACTACTATTAATCAAATCTCTACTTTCTAAGTGATCGATGATACGATCCCTAACTACGGATTCCAAAAGTTTACCGACAATTGACGTTAAGCTAATGGGCCTATAATTGCTAGCTACTGCGGTCGCCTTTTTTAAAAATAGGCGTGACGTTAGCTAATTTGAAGTCTTCAGGAATAATCCCCGTTTCGAGTGACTGATTAAAAATCTTCGTTAAGGGGCCTACGATAACGTCTTTCAAATCTTTCAAATGTCTGGGATAAAAAGCGTCAGGGCCTGGAGCCTTGCTAACTTTTAGCCTATCGATATAATGCGCAATCTCAGCCTCGTAAACAGTTATTTCATCCAAAATAGTCTCGCTACTAAATGGAACGATATCGTCCACGTCGGGGACATTATTTACGTCTTCTACGGTAAAAACTGTCGCAAAAAAGTTATTGAAAATACCCGCCATCGCCTGAGCGTCAGAAGCCAAAGCGCCATTAACATCCACTAGAGGGCCTATGTTATCTTTTATCGGCTTACGATTATTAACGTATTCAAAAAACTTTTTTGGATTATGTTTACTATCCGCAGCTATAAGTATCTCTAAATTACGCTTGGCATTCCTAACTGATCTTTTAACCTGACGTCTAAGCTCGATATATCTATTAAAGTTAGCTGCCGTGCCATTGCGCTTATTAAGTCTATACGCTCTATTACGCTCGTTTATGAACTCGCCTATTTCCCTAGTCCACCACTTCGGCCTACCGATTTCTAGCGCGCTTGGGCCTACGAGGAATAAACTCCCTTTCAATATTCCTAAAACTTTCTTTAAACGCCACCCAATGCAAATTTGTGTCATTACCCATAAATAAGTTATCCCAGTCCACTACTCTCATCCTATCCGCAAAACTATCAAAATTAGCCCTACGAAAATCAGGGACTTCTATTACGTTACTATCCTTAGTGTTTTCTATCAATAACTTAAACCTAAGAATTTGATGATCACTACATCCTAAACTCTCGCCTACTTCTAAACCTTCGACTATTTCTCGCCGTTCGTCATCACCAAATCTAAAATATTATCACCGCGCGTTGGTTCGGTAACATCTGTCGTAAAAAGTTATCTTCCATAAACTCAATCAATCTCAAACCCTCCTCATTACCAGTAAAAGTCTCATAATTAACATTAGGGCAGTTAAAGTCTCCGACAATTATACTATTCCGATTGTCAATAAAGTTACCAAGAAGTGAGTAAAATCTAGTGTATCGAGGGTTGAACGGGAGGTCTATAAACAACAAAATTAAAACTAATACTACGCGCCCTAACTTCAACACATATCGCATTAATTGCTGCCGGAAAATCTAACTTAACCTCGATAGCCCTAAGGGAATTACGAATGTACAGCAAAACGCCGCCACCAAACCTATGTAACCTATCATTAGTAAAGAGTTTAAAACCCGGTATATCAAGTTCCCCCAACAAGTCCCGAGTCACGGTATTTAACCAAGTTTCAGTGATAGCAACTATATCGTAGTTGCCGGAATAAATTATCGCCTTAAATTCATTTAATTTATTTCTAATACTACGCGCGTTACAATAAAAGACGTTTAAGTTATTTTTTACCACGGGCCCGCGTTTTAAACTATTTTTCACGTCGGGCCCGCGTTCCCCGGACCCACAACGTTTAAAGAAGGCTTCGACCTATACAGCTTTCGCACGTTTTCGTCTATTAACCTACCTAGCCTAGCATTACCTATTTCATTAAAATGCACCCCATCTTTTATAAAAAGGCTAGGATCACTGAATTCGGACCACAGCTTTACGAAGGGTACATTTTCCTCAGCACAAATCTCTTCTAATTTATTATTCAAAAATATTGTTTTTGACGTAATCCTAAGACCCAACCCGTGCCTAGGGGTAATACCTAGAACTAAAGACCTATCTGACCTCGCCTTCAGGGACCTAATTAACCCCCTATATCTCTCCAAAAGGTCAGGCACTCTCGTATCGGGCCTATACGAGTCGTTGCCTCCTACCATCGTCACCAACATCGAGTGACGGGAGGCAACGTCAATCCTATCCACTTCGTCTCTAACTCTGTCAACCCTGGCCCCTGGGAGACAGACCCTCCTCCTCTTGGTTGGATGCCGTTCAACGAACTCTTTGTCCATGTGGCGCACTAAAGAGTCCCCAATTAAAATAGTTTCCCCTCATTCACGTCCCTTTCCAAATGGGCGAAAGGGTTCGAAACCTCGATAGGGGGGATTCCTATCACCTAACGTACGCGGCCTAGCTCCACCCTTAACTTCTCTAAATCCCCCCATCTACTACTCTCGGACTAACCTTAACCCTTCCTCAACTCTATCCAACCTTCCCGACAAGCTACCTAAACTAGAAACTAGGTTACGCACCTCACCCTTCAAATTACTAACGTCTTCAACGTTAGTATTGGTTCGGCTTCCGTCAACCGTAGCCCTACCCCTGCCCTCATCAAGCGTTGCAAGTCTTTCCGTTACCTCACGTACACTGCGTTTTATGTCAACTATTTCCTCCATTAACTCGCAAAAGAAACAAACTGATCTCTCGGTAATCGCCATAGGACCGCCGTTATAATCTTTAAATTCCGAATACCACCGGTTTACCCTACACCTAACACACGACGCTTTCTGCGACGGCATCGCGCAGTTAAAAATTAGTTTAAACCGTCACAAGTTTAAGTTAAATTAAGCCGGCACGCTATGAAAACTTCTAAATCGCTAAAAACCACTAATATTCAATTACTTAACTATAACAACGTGAATATAAACGCAAGTATATAAAATTCAAAACTTTCCAAAGTAAAATTCTCAGCAATATGCAAAAGTAGATGCAATATCAGAGAGCTCAGGAAATACGTCCGGAGAGAGACTATCGGTAATCCAGGCATATGCACCGCAGAGTGGAAGATCACAGGAGGAAAAGGAAACTTTTTATGATGATCTTCAGGGAATGATAGATGGGCTGCCTTATGGACCAAGAATTTCGATGGGAGACCTAAATGGCCATGTGGTTGGAGATCGAAACGGAAATGAAGACGTGATCGGGGCATTTGGTGTGGGGGAGAGAAATTTTGAAGGCGAAATGCTGGTAAATTTCTGTGCAAGAAATGTTCTTAGTATAATTAGGGTTGCCATATTTGAACTTTCAAAAAGGAGGACACTCCGGAGATGGGGGGGTGTATTTGTATCAGTATCTACCAACTCACATTGTATTAATGTGTTATATATACTGCGTACTACATCATGTCTATACTGAGTATCTATAAATAAGAACAAGTGTTATGGCCTCAAAAATCAATGTTATAAATATTCAACTTTCCCGGACATGTCCGGGAAAAACCGGACGTATGGTAACCCTACACATTTTTTAAGCACTAGGAATCACATCTCTATACGTGGTATGGATGGAATAGTAGAACCGGAAATTATGATAAGAAATCTCAGATAGACTTTATTGTGGTGGATAAAAAGTCATTGGTGAAAGATGTAAGAGTAGTACCATCTGTCTCTTTTGACTCGGATCATAGACTTGTTAAAGCCAAAATTTTGCTTCCAGTACCACAAAATATAAAAAAGCCTAGAAGTAGTAGTGTGTTGTGATAGCGTGGGGTAGACACCCCAGTTAGGTTACTTAGGTTCTAGCAAACAATCAAAAGCACTTACCGGTGCGTTGAATTAGGTATTCCTTGAAGCCTACCGTTTTATTCCTGTGTCCCACAACAGCCTACCTAACTCTCTCTTACATTACCAATTTAGAAGCTATAGACATTTCCCCTAACTATACTTAAGTACGAACAACTTCCTACCCGATTTGTTACTTTAGATTCATCACCTAATTTTACTCAGCACCAAAGATTAGGTCAGATAGGAAAAAACATGTCTAGGCCAGACCGAAGCAATACGAACCGCCCGTTCGTTTTATGGCTTCGTCTTGCCATTCAGCTTAGATTTAGTGATATTTACTCTTTAGTGACTTTTAGACTATATACATATATATACATACACGTCACCTCACTCCTCCCCTACAAGTTTAGTCTGTCAGGGGGATGAGGGACCCTAGACGACCTGCGGAGCGGGGTTGATGTAGTAGGATCAGGTGCAACTTGTATAGGCGGGCAAGTTGAACCATTTTCCGGAGGATCAGTTCTCTCTTCCGGAAGACTCTGGTCCTTCTGCACTTCCCGTTCCCATATCTGGTCCTGATGGCGTTTAATAGAACGACCATCTTCTAGTTGGCACTTGAAGGAAACAGGGCCCGTTCTCTCCTGCACAGTTGCAGGAACCCATTTTGGTCCAGCCCCATAGTTGCGAATCACAACTGGATCATTAGGTTTCGCTTCTAGAACTCTCCCTCTTTTAGTGTCGTGGTACAACTTCTGTTTTTCCTGATGGCGTAAAACTCGTTGTTGTAACATTTCGTTTGGACGTAACAAATCAAAAACTGAACGAATTCCCCGGCCAATCAGAAGTTTAGAGGGAGACACCCCTGTCGTGGTGTGTGGTGTTATTCGATATTTAAACAAAAATTTATCCAACACCACTTGCATTTCCTCCCCACGAGAATGACGCAAGGCCGACTTGAAAGTACGGACCATGTTTTCCGCGAGACCGTTAGTAGACGGGTGGAAAACACTAGACCGGACATGTCTAATGCCATTTAGGTGGACGAAGGAACGAAATTCCTCACTGGTAAAACAAGTACCATTGTCGGACACCAGGACTACGGGTAAACCCCATCGAGCGAAAACTGAACGGAGTAAGCGAATAGTAACACCCGAAGTCGTGGAAGTGGTTGGAAAAATTTCCACCCACTTAGAGTAGGCGTCCACCATGACTAGGAAATAAATATTATTTATAGGACCTGCATAGTCAACATGGATCCTATGCCACGGTACAGTAGGCCATTCCCAAGGATGAAGTGGACTTTTCCTTGGGAGATCTCTGTTCTCTAGGCAGCTTTGACAGGAACGAACCAATGATTCGAGTTCTCCATCTAAACCAGGCCACCAGAAATAAGCTCTCGTCAGCTCTTTCATTTTTGTTGCGCCCATGTGTTCAGCGTGAAGTTCCTTCACTAAATTCGACCTGCCTTTATTTGGAATAATCACTCTGTGGCCCCATAAGAGACAGCCATTTTGAATAGAGAGGCCAGACTGACGCTGAATAAAAGGCTGTAATTCACTCTCAACCTTAGTAGGCCAACCAACTGAGCAGAAATGGATGACCCTAGACAGAATAGGTCTGATTTTGTCCACTGCTCTATTTGTACTGCAGATACTGGAGTGGATTCCAAAAACTCCACCAAGTGAACCCATTCTGTAGGTATAGGTACACAATCATTTGGATTTTCTAAGGGCAACCTACTTAGCGCATCAGCCGTACCTAGAAGTTTACCTGACCGATGTACTAAGTCAAATTTATAGGCTTGTAGAATCAGTGCCCATCGTTGAATCCTACCTGAGGCCATAACTGGAATATTTTTATTAGGTGCAAATAAACCTAAAAGAGGCTTATGGTCAGTAATTAGTTTAAATTCATGACCCCATAGATAGAAATGAAATTTTTTTACTGCAAATACTAAGGCTAATGCTTCACGTTCCACTTGTGCATATCGTCTTTCCGTCTCAGTTAGTGTTCTAGAAGCAAAACAGATAGGCCTATCTACACCATCAATGTGGTGAGATAACACTGCCCCAATTCCATAAGAACTGCTGTCTGCTGAAACTACGAGAGGAAGTTTAGGATCATAATGCACTAGGAGAGTGGACTTTAGTAGTACGTCCTTGGAAGCCTCAAATGCTTCCTTTTGAGTTTTCTCCCATCTCCACTGTTCCCCAGATCGTAATAGCTTATTTAGGGGTTCAAGGAAAGTCGATGCATTAGGCAAAAATTTCCTATAAAAATTTAGGAGACCTAAATAAGCTTGTAACTGTGTGATGTTTTGTGGAGGTGGTGCCTTTTCTATTGCTTCTAGTTTATCCACCGTTGGATGAATGCCTGAGGCATCTATGCGGAACCCTAAATATGAAACCTCGTTAGTGACCCATGAACACTTTTCTCTCTTTAGCTTACGTCCAGCATCCCGGAGTCTTTTTAGAACCGTGGTTAATCTAGTTAGGTGTTCTTTTTTAGTCGAACCTGAAATGAGGACATCATCTAGAAAGCAAAGTACCCCTGGAATGTGACCTAGAACTTGGTCCATTGTCCTCTGAAAAATACCTGGAGCCGATGCTATTCCATAGCATAGCCTATTGTACTTATATAGGCCTCGGTGCGTATTTATGATAGTTAATTCTTTAGAGTTTTCATCTAAACTTAGTTGAGCATAGGCTTGGGACATATCGAGTTTTGTGAAATATTTTCCCCCAGCAAGAGAGCTAAATAATTCATCAGGCTTGGGTATAGGATAGCAATCTAGAAGGACGGCTCTATTTGCTGTTAAACGGTAATCCCCGCATAACCGCACGGACTTGTCCGGTTTTAGTACAGGAACTACTGGGGCAGCCCACTTAGCGTGTGTGACTGGTTCAATAATTTTATCTTTTAGCAGCCTGTCAATTTCTAAATCTACCTTCTCCCGCAGTGCATGCGCAATTGAACGAGCCTTACAAAATTTCGGAGTTACATTAGGATCTACTTCTATGCAGACCTGATGGCCTTTTAGGTTGCCTACTTCAGGCCCAAAAATAGAAGAAAACTCCCTTAACAATGAGTCTATGTCAGATGGATATGAAAGTGTATGCACATCTGCCTGACCCCTTGGCAAGATTTTGTCAATTGGCATTTCCAAAGCATCAATCCAATCACGGCCTAGTAGAGTAGGCCCTTGCTCATCCACCACTAAAAGGGTTAAGGGATGAGACAAAGTTTTCTGGTTAAGTGTAACTGTGACGTATGCTTCTCCACAAATAGGTATTTGTGTGTCACCGTACTTCTTCAAAATTGTTTTAGATGCATGTAGTTTAGGTGTGTTTTTGAAAATCTTATCAAAAACTACCTTGGACATGACCGTCCGGGCAGCACCCGTATCCAATTCTAGAGGAACTGTAATTCCATCTAGGCCTACCTCTACAATATATGGGCCTGTATTTTCCCCACTTTGCTGCTCATAGAATAGGTACTCCACTCCAATGTTCGAAGTATTTCCCTTTTGAGGATTTATACTAGAAATGTTAAAATTAGAATTTTCACCCTTTGTTTTCTTTGAAAAACACACTTTAGCTATGTGGCCTATTTTACTACAGTTTCGGCAAACTGCTTCTTTAAAAGGGCAATCTTTCTTCCAATGGTGTTTTCCACACCCTGTACATGGCTTGGAAGGCTTAGTAGAATTAGTAGGCTTAGTCGTATTCGCCTCATACCTTTTATTTGCCTGTCTAGTAGGCTCGTTAGGTCTGCCAGGCCTAGAAGATTTAAAGCTATTTACGTGTTGGGCTTTACTACTATGATTTCCAAAAGCTCTAACATCTTTAGCAGCTGCTTCTCTAGCCGTAGCTATTTCTACAGCCTGACTAAAAGTTAGGTCCTGTATGGCTAATAGGGCTCTCTGGGTAGACTCCTCTTTGAGACCCATTACAAACCTATCTCTTAGCATTTCATCTAATTTGTCCCCAAATTTACACGTACGGCTATGGCTTTTTATTCCTGCAACAAACTCTGCAATGCTTTCATTTCCCATCTGATGCCTTGAATAAAATTTGAAACGTTCATAGATGAGAACTACTCGGGGTTTGTAGTGATCGGTTAGGGCCTGTACCAATTCATTATAGGTGCAAGTTTCCGGTGCTTTAGGAGAAACTAGGTCCATAACTAAACCAAACGTTTTAGGGCCTATTATAGTTAAAAAGGTAGGTACTTTCTTAGCATCCGGAATGGAATTTGCCTCGAAAAACAACCTCACCCTAGTGGCATAAGCTTCGAAGTCCTCCCCATTGTCTTCGTAGGGGCTTATATGGCCAATCACCGACATGCTAGAGCAAAACCGAATTAGACCAACTCACGTGAAGTAGGTTAGGTTAGGTTTAAATTTGGTCTAGTTACTGAATAGTGAATTTTATTAGAGTTAGGGCTGAATAGTGAATTGTATTAGAGTTAGGGCTGAGTAAGAATTAGTTTTAGAGGTAGGGCTGAGTAGGAATTAGTTTTAGAGTTAGGGCTGAGTAGGAATTAGTTTTAGAATTAGGGCGGCGGGACCTACGCTATAGTACGGTAGCTTCCCCACACAAACAAACCAAATCGGACGACCCACTAGTCTGCATCCAATTTTCCAAACAACCACTTGAACCCAATAAGCCAAATTAACCCAATGAGCCAAATTTAACCCAATGAACAAAATTTAACCAAATGAGCCAAATCCCATCCTCGTCGCCAAATGTGATAGCGTGGGGTAGACACCCCAGTTAGGTTACTTAGGTTCTAGCAAACAATCAAAAGCACTTACCGGTGCGTTGAATTAGGTATTCCTTGAAGCCTACCGTTTTATTCCTGTGTCCCACAACAGCCTACCTAACTCTCTCTTACATTACCAATTTAGAAGCTATAGACATTTCCCCTAACTATACTTAAGTACGAACAACTTCCTACCCGATTTGTTACTTTAGATTCATCACCTAATTTTACTCAGCACCAAAGATTAGGTCAGATAGGAAAAAACATGTCTAGGCCAGACCGAAGCAATACGAACCGCCCGTTCGTTGTTTATGGCTTCGTCTTGCCATTCAGCTTAGATTTAGTGATATTTACTCTTTAGTGACTTTTAGACTATATACATATATATACATACACGTCACCTCATGTGTGCACGGAGAATATACCAGAAAAATTGGAAGAGATTAGAACTAGAACTGAGGAGGCTTTCGGACAAAGGGTAGCTACGGAAATAGTGGAGGAGGTTTGGGTTGAGTTTAGGAGAACGATAGAAGGAATACAGCGAGAGGTGATTGGAGAAAGGGTAGTTGGAGGGTCAAAAAAGAAAAAGACGCCATGGTGGACACAGGAGGTAAAGGAGGCAGTGACAAATAAGATGCGTGCTTTTAGGAGATGGCTTAAGGGTAGAAATGAGCAAACAAGGCAAGAATATGTCCAAATGAGAAACCACACCAACGAGGTTAAAAGAAGAGCGAAACGCTCTGTGTGAGAGAAAATAGGTAGAGACTTAGAAGAAGATTTTCAAGGCTCGAAGTAGTTACTGTATAGCATGGCTAAGTATAAAAATGGAGAAAGCAAGAAAACAACAGTGGCGATTAAAAATGCACATGAAGTCCTTACTGATAAAAGCGAGGTGGCCGCACGCTGGAACGAATACTTTAGACAGCTTTTGAATAACGAGAACCAATATGATGAGGTGAGACGGGAGGAGCGGGTAAATCATGAGCAGCGTGAGGGGGACAGAGATCACTAGAGAGGAGGTTATTCAAGCACTAAAGAGGATGAAGAATAATAAAGCTCCCGGGTCGGATGCAAGTGTCACAGAAACCCTAAAATCAGCTGGTGATCCTGCTGTTGGACTGGCTGCTAAGCATTTTCCGGGTGGTGTGGTCGCAGGGAATTGTACCGGCAGAATGGGGCAGAGAAATTATATGTCCTATATATAAAAAGAAGGGAAGTGAGCAGGAATGTCAAAACTACCATGGCATATCTTTGATGTGTCATGTGGAGAAAATATATGAAAGGATTTTGGAACATAGAATACGAAACATACTGAAACCTGGGTTACTGGAGTATCAATGTGGCTTTCGTGCAGGCCGGAGTACTATGGATCAAATTTCAGCCATAATACAATATCTTGAGAAGAGCCGAGAATTCAATTTGGACCGCTTCATATGTTTTTTGGATCTGGAGAAGGCATTTGATAGTGTGCCCAGGGAGAAGCTGTGGGTGGTTTTGAGTGAGAGAGTGCCACCCAAGCTTCTGAGAGCAGTAATGAGCACCTATAGGGTCTCCCAGAGCACGGTGGTGGGATCGGAGGAGTGGTTATAAGTACAGGAGTTAAACAAGGGAGTGTTCTGTCACCCATTTTATTTATAGCCTACATCAACAGGGTGATGGAACACATAATTGAGGAAATAGACATTTTTGGATATGCTGATGATGTGGCTGTTGGGACTAACACAGGACAATCCCTGGAGAGAATTATACAGAGGTGGGATGAGAGATTGAGGGAGTTTGGACTGAAACTGAATTATGATAAAACTGAATATATGGTGGTAACGAGGGGAGCGAACGAGGATGGAATCTTTGTTGTGGGAAGGGAAATGAAAAAGACGGACACATTTAAATACCATGGTAGTGTGGTAGAAAATGATGCGGGTATGGATGCAGAGGTGAATGAAAGAATTGCTAAATATAGCAGAAATGTTTCCTTCCTGTACCCCCTATTGAAAGACCAAAACATCCCTAAAAAGGTAAAGACGCATATATACTCAACAATATTGAAACCAATCTTACTATACGGCAGCGAGACTTGGGCCCTAACCACAAGGACGAGGGGAAAACTGCAAGCAGCTGAAATGAGGGTCCTGAGATTGATATGAGTAAGTAGATTGGATAAAATAAGGAACACTGAAATAAGAAGGCGATTGGGTGTAACTTCGGTTAATGAGAATATTGAGAGGAACCAATTGAGATGTCCAACGAATGCCGGTGGAAAGGACAGCAAGAAGAATGCTGGAATGGGCCCCTCAAAACAGAAGACCAGTTAGAAGACCCAAGATCCGATGGATGGATAACATCAAGAGTGCTGTCGAGAAGTGTGGAATCAATCTCCAACGGGCGAACTTGATGTGTGGAGATCGTGAGGCATGGAGGAGTCTCGTCCGAGGGCTTCCAACTGACAGACCGCTTTAGGTCTACCAGGCGCCTGGTAAGAAAAGGTAAGGTAATAAAATACATTTTATATATATATATATATTCTAACTGTAAACACGCAGTATAATTAACGTAAAGAACGACGCTTGTATAGGAGAATATCCCGCGCAAGATAAGAGAGAGAGAACGAAACATGAAAAAATGAGGTAACCACCCGGGAATCGAACCCGGGATCTTCCGATTGCCTGTCAGATATGATAACCATTACACCACGGGCCTCACTCGATCAAATGCCGTAATTCTTCTACATACACGCAGAAACCAATGCCCCAAGGGGGCACCTCCCGCATGCCGTACATTATATACATTCTAACTGCAAACACGCAGTATAATTAACGTAAAGAACGACGCTTGTATAGGAGAATATTCCGCGCAAGATGAGAGAGAGAGAACGAAACAAATGAAAGAATGAGGTAACCACCCGGGAATCGAACCCGGGATCTTCCGATTGCCGGTCAGATATGATAACCATTACACCACGGGCCTCACTCGATCAAATGCCGTAATTCTTCTACCTCATTTTTTCATTTGTTTCGTTCTCTCTCTCTCATCTTGCGCGGAATATTCTCCTATATGAGCGTCGTTCTTTACGTTAATTATACTGCGTGTTTGCAGTTAGAATGTATATAATGTACGGCATGCGGGAGGTGCACCCTTGGGGCATTGGTTTCTGCGCGTATGTAGAAGAATTACGGCATTTGATCGAGTGAGGCCCGTGGTTTAATGGTTATCATATCTGACCGGCAATCGGAAGATCCCGGGTTCGATTCCCGTGTGGTTACCTCATTTTTTCATTTGTTTTTTTCTCTCTCTCTCATCTTGCGCGGAATATTCTCCTATACAAGCGTCGTTCTTTACGTTATATATATATACTGTATATATATATATATATATATATATATATATATATATATATATATATACTGTGTATATATATACAGGGTGAGTCAAAAGTAGCGCCCGATTTCTGTTTTTTCGGCTGTCAGATTCTTTCTGGGAAGTCATGTTGTTAATAATTGTCTTGCAGATTATTAATTTTCTTAGTTTATTTATTTTTGTTTTTGTTTTGCAGGTTATTCCTGAGAGTTTGGAAAGTTACTGAATTTGCACCAAATTGAACCATGAATTACCTTTCAATGAATCAACGCATTGCGGCCGTGAAACATTACTAGAAATGTAATGAACAACCAACGATGGCGGCACGCCGTTTGGCACAGGAATTCGATATTAACCCACCCCAGGGAAGAAACATACGATTGATTGTCGAGAAATTTGAAGGAACAGGGTCGGTAGCCACTGCAAAGAAGTCCGGTCGTCTGAAAACGGCAACGAATGTAGTAGCTAAGGCTGAAGAAGCCATCAGGAGACTGGAACAAAGTCCGCAAAAGTCAACTCGCCGTTTATCTGCAGAGTTGGAAGTGAGCCAATCAAGTGTTATCCGTATCCTTCACCAGAAAAAATGGAAACCTTACATTCCACGCTTACTGCATGCCCTTCATGATGGAGATGACCGCCGTCTTCAATTTTGCGAAGAGTTCTTAGCTAAACTTGACGAAGAGGACACAATGCTAGACAACATCTGGTGGTCAGATGAGGCATGTTTTAAGCTTAACGGCACAATTAACAGACACAATTGTGTCTACTGGGCTGCGGAGAACCCAAGAGTGACAGTTGAGAAGGAGGTAAATTTACCTGGCGTGACAGTTTGGGCAGCCATATCTCCATTAGGGATAATTGGACCCTTTTTCTTTGAGGGATCTGTCACTGCAGAAATTTACCTGGATATGCTGGAAACCTTCTTTTGGCCCAGGGTACAAGATCAGGACTGTTATTTCCAGCAAGATGGAGCTCCACCTCATTATGGACGTCATGTTCGTCAGTGGCTTGATGAAAACTTTCCCGGAAAGTGGATCGGCCGCCGCGGTCCGATCGAGTGGCCGGCACGCTCCCCAGACCTTACACCTCCAGATTTCTTTCTTTGGGGGCTCATGAAAGACCTTGTTTATCGTGAAAAGCCTCGTACCATTCAGGAATTGAAGGCTTAAATCACTGCAAAGTTTGAGGAAATTGATATCGAACTCTGCAGGCGTGTGTGCCACTCTGTGCCTGCTCGGCTGCAATTGTGCATCGATCACGAGGGAGGGCACTTTGAAAATTGCAAGTAAAACAGCTTGGTACAGTTCCGTAATAATTTTCCCCCGAATAAATGGTTAGATAAACATGTCATTCATTTATTTCTACCTTCTTGTACACTGTAATACAAATGGCAAACAAACGATCAACTGACAGAAATCGGGCGCTACTTTTGACTCACCCTGTATATATATAATATATATATATATATATATCCCTTTGCTTTGTCCGGAGCGATAGGGCGCGTCCCTCTGTGGCGAATGTGGGAACACACCTTTCTCCGGTGTAAGGCTTTCTCTGCCCTCGTGGACCATTGGACCCGTTTGGGGACCCGGCTGATCTGCTTCTTTTTCTTCTTTCTCCTTTCACCCATTCTTTCTGGCTTCTCTCTGTTTTTTGGCGTCGTTCTTTGGACCTTGATTTTGACCCCTTCTTTGGCCCTTGGGTGTGAGAGGTGGTTGCCCTGCACCCTTGTCGCTTTTCAACCAAACCCAAGCCCTGTCCCTGCCACTTTTCGCCGCACGTCGGATGAGAGTGGCCGCCTTTCAGGCACGGGGACTGGGTACGGGTGTATCTCCCCTGCGTGACATCTATTGGCGGTGGGACCAAGTGTGCCCACGATTCGCCTTTCCCTTGTTGGAGTCGGTGGTGGCTGGATGCGCGCGGGGGATGAAGTTCTCTTTTGTTCGCTATGGATACTTCTCCCCCTCGGCTTACGACTACTGCTTCTCATTCCCGGACTACTCTTTCTCTCAACACTCGGGTGGTGGGAAACCAGGCCCTCGAGTCCTCTACCACTGGAAGACCGCAACCTGATGGGGTTGACCCCCCCCTGTGGAAGCGGAACACTTGCACTCTCCTTTTCCGTTGCCGACCCCAGTCCGTCCCTCGACTATGCCCTTGGGCCTACACTCTCTGGAGCAGGGGTCTCGCCCCAGCCCACTTCAGCCACCTTCGGGCAAGTCAAGTTCCACCGAGGACTTGCCCCCACAACCCGGCTTCTTGCTCTCCCCATATGCCCCCCTCACCCGCCGTCAGCCCACCTCCCCACGGAGAGAGCCTCGCGGCGGACGGGGGAGCTGGCATTCACGGACGTCCTATCGACCGTTGAATATCCCAGTCCATTTCGACTCTACAGCCTCCCTTTCCCTTCCAAGTATCCACAAATTCCTGGTGATTCGGCCTACATCTGGGTCCCTCCCGACCAACTCTGAACGGACGTTCCAGGCGATCCGAACCCACAGCAACTCCAGCCGCTATGACGTACGCCCACAGAGGGATGGCTCCCTCCTCGTAAAATCACGCTCAGCCGCAGAGACAAAAGCCCTACTCTCCGTCACCGAGGTCATTGGATGCTCGGTGTCCGTTTCCCCACACCCTCGCCTGAACCAGAGTCAGGGCACTATCTACGCCACCGGCCTATTGTCAATCGCAGTGAACGAGCTCCTGGAGGACCTCGCACCCGAAGGAGTCACTAAGATTTATCGCTTCACATCCCGACAGGGAGGCACCCCCTCCCCCACCCCACGTCTGCTCCTTACTTTCAATACATTAATCCCCCCCGACCGCATTGTATGGGGTATGGGAGACCGCGTGTCATGCGAGTTTTCTATCGCCCATACATCCCAGACCCGACCCGTTGCTTTAAATGCAATAAGTTTGGACACGTTAGCTCCGTTTGTCGGCAGCCGCATCAACTGTGTGTTCACTGTGGACAACTCGCTCACCCTGACAGGTGGCCTAACACACCCAAATGCTCCAACTGTGAAGGCACACACCCCTCTTCATCCCGCGAATGCCTTTTCTTCAAGTTCGAGGAGGAGGTCCGAGGCCTACAAGTGACGGGCTTCTTTAGCCCCCGTGAGGCACGAGACAGGGTGCGGAGTCGGGAGGTGAGGCCGGGGGTGTCCTATGCCGCTGCTCTCGGCTCTATCATCTCGGCACGCCGCCCTGGCCTGCCGCAGACCCCCCCCCCCCCAGCCACTGCTCCCTGTTCCCCCAAAAGAAAATCCTCACAGGACCCGACGGTCTCCTGTCACCCCCACCATCCCTCCTCTTCCCGCACCTCACCTGCCACGAACCCCCGAGGAGTCTGGGACCAGGACACCCAGGTCTCATCCACCTGAAACCCTGCCTTCCCGGTACTCCCTGCACACGCCCGAACCTGCCGCCCGGAGCAAGCCGTCGAGGCGGAGACGCCGGAGCGTGTCGCCAGACCCTCCGGCCTTCTAACGTGTCTCTCCCTCTTCCCCTAGAACCAAGAAGACGGCTCGGACCCTCACACCGCCTACTACGTCTACTATGTCCATCTCTCCCCACCGCAGAAGTCCCACCACTCTACCCCCACAGACTCTGACAATAGTAGCTGAAATCCACGACCCGCCCTGTACGACGAGACCCAGTTTGAACAATATCCTCTCCCCCGAGGATCCAGTGGATGCGGCCCTGGCGCAGCTGCACGGTGTGACCGAGGGAAGCTCGGCCGCGCCCACGCGTCTCATGGATCTGCCCTTGCCTCCTGGTGCCATTTTCTCCACCCCTCCACGAGACCACTCTGGTTCACCTCCTTCCACCCCCATAGTACCTACCCCCCCAACATCCCCGCCCTCCTTGTCAGCCACCCTGAGTGCGCCCTCCCTCCCGCCCGCCCGGTCCTTCTGGTACCCCCTGTCACCACCTAGGGTCCGCCGTGAGACCCCGGACGGGCGGGGTGGCGCCACTTTTGGGGTTGACGTGCCCCCTCCTGGCCCGACCACAGAAGCCCGTCAAAGCACTTCTGACCCTCTCAGCCCACGATGTTCCTCTGTCTGCCGTGATCCACGCCTCCGTTTCTCGCTCGGCCGACTCGACCCCGCAACCTCCGCGGGGTTCGACAGGCCGACCGATTCCTTCCCTGGTGAACGGTAGATAGCCAGCCATGCTCCCGACCCATCCTTCAATTTCGCGAACTCCAGATCTCCCTTCACACTCCAACCTCCTAGCGCCTACACCTGTACCCATCCCCCTTCACCAACTAATGGAACCTCCGAAAACCACAATAGTCCACTGGAACTGTAGAGGAATATTCGCGAACTATGAAGGCCTTAACTCCTTGATTGCCACTTCCCGTCCGGTGTGTGTCTGTCTCCAGGAGCTAATCCTGGGGACCAGGCCCATGCCCTGCCCTACTGGTTATTTTTGCATCGCCACCCCGCCTCCTACCTGCACTCGAAGGGGAGCTGCCATTCTCGTACACCACGCAGTCCCCTTCCACAATCTCTCCATCCGGTCGCCGCTACAGGTGACTGCCGTCCGGCTCTCCCTGGATAGACAGTACACCGTCTGCTCAATCTACCTCCCCCACCACGCTCAGGTCTCCGGCGACGACCTGGTGGAAGTCGTACAACAACTCCCCAGGCCCTTCCTACTACTGGGCGATTTCAATAGTCGCCACCCCTTGTGGGGCGACACACACTCCACCTATATGGCCCCAACCCTGATATCGGTCATGACCGAGCTCTCCTTCGAGTGCCTCAATGATGGCTCTCCTACATTCTACCATGCCACCACCTGCACTCCATCCTGTATAGACCTGTCCCTCGTTTCAACTGATGCCTTCCTAGACTTCACGTGGCAAGTCCTCCGAGAGGACCATGGAAGTGACCATCTCCCCATTCAACTCACGCTCAATCGACCCGACCAGACTGTTCGGGTACCGATAAAGTGGGTTACTACCAACGCGAATTGGGCCCGCTTCCGCGACAACACGTATACGGCCCTTACAACTGCCCACTTCCCATCCATCGACGAGTGCATCGCATACTTCGAGTCCGTCGTTCTAGCGGCTGCAAGCACTAGCGTACCACGATCCTCCGCCTACCCCCGCGCCCGACGGATGCCTTGGTGGACCCCGGAGTGCGCGGAGGCCGTGCGCGCCAAGAAGAAGGCAACTCGGCGCTTCTACCGGACGCGACTCCCCATCCATCGCAAGGAGATGCAGCGGGCCAGGGCCATCGCCCGCCGCACAATGAAGACGGCGCGCCGAGCCTCTTGGCGTGCCTTTGTGTCCGGCATCACCGCCACCACACCTTCGGCTACCATCTGGAAGGTACGGGGTGTCAAGAGGCGACATGTCCCCTCCCGACTCCCGGTCCTCCGGACTAACGACGGACTCCTATGTAAGCCCAAGTCGATGGCAAACCACCTTGCCTCTACCTTCGCCGCCGTTTCTTCCTCTGCAGCCGATTCCGTACTCGCCCCTGACGATAGTCCCTCTCCACTGTCCATAGGCAGCAGCTACAACCGATTGTTTACCATGCGTGAACTACAGGCGGCACTGGCCTCTCGACGATCCCCTTGTCCCAGTCCGGACGGTATTCCGTACGGCATGATCCAGCACATCCACACTACCTCAAATTTTCCTGCTAGACCTATACAATCGCATATGGATAGACACCTTCGTGCAGGAAGACGGGGTCCCACAGGGAAGCATCCTCAGTGTTCTCTGCTTCTCCGTCGTGATGAACACGGTCTCGCAATGCCTTCCACCCACCATCCGCTTTTCCATTTACGCGGATGACCTTGCGATCTACTTCGCAGGGCGAGAACCGTCCGTCGTTCAACGATAAATGCAGCTCGCCATCTACCGGGTGGAAAAGTGGGCGACGTCGGTGGGTTTCCGCCTCTCCATCCCTAAGTCCAAGTGTATGGTCTTCAGTAGAAGACCCACAACCCTTCCTCTACCCTCTGTCACATACGGCAGTCCTCTTGAGGTGGTACCCTCCACGCGTTTTCTGGGCATGACCCTAGACCGACGGCTCAATTGGGTTCCCCATATCAAGCACGTAAAGCAATCCCTTCGACGCCCCCTCGCTCTCCTGGATCACCTCTCACACCACATGGGGTGCAGATTCGCCTTTACACTTCCATAGTACAGTCGAAGCTGGACTATGGTAGTGCAGTTTATGGTTCAGCCTCCAACGCTCGCCTCCGTATCCTGGACCCGGTACTTAATAGAGGCCTCCGCCTCGCCACCGGTGCTTTCCGCTCCTCCCCAGCCTCCAGCCTCCATGTGGAATGCGATCATCTCCCTCTCGCCCTCCGACGGGGTCTACTCATGAGGACATACCTCCGTGCACAGAGGCTACCTTCTTCGCTTCTGGGCACGGCAGTTTCAGAACTACCACCTCAGGGACGGAGCTGGCACTTCACTGAAGTGGTCCGCTCTTTCCTTGATCTTTTCAACATGCCCGCCCCCTCAGTTATCCCCATTTCATTCAGCATCTACCCGCCCTGGATCCTCACCCCTATCAAGTTTTGCAAGGATCTGTGTGCCCTACCGAAGAATACCACGAGCGCCATGATATACAGGTCACTCTTCCGCGAACACGCAACCCAACACCCGGACGCAGTCGCCATTTACACAGATGGTTCCCACTCGGAGGCTGGTGTGGCCTGCTCAGCGGTGATTCTGTCCCAGCCGCTTTCCCGGGGTGTCGGCCTGCCCCGCGAGGCCTCCGTTTTTTCGGCGGAACTTTTCGCGATTACGGAGGCCCTCGATATTGTGCGCACCCACTCTGCCAGCTCCTTCGTCATTTATTCGGATTCCCAAAGTGCACTTCTCTCCCTAGAAAGATTTAACTCTCCTCACCCGCTCGTCTGTACCATCCAGCAAACCTTCCACTCTTTAACGACCTTCCAACACAAGACAGTCGCCTTCTGCTGGGTCCCGGCTCATGTCGGCATCCAGGGTAACGAGGCGGCGGACCGCACGGCAAAGACGGCCTGCTCACTGCCGCCCTCTTCCCGACCCCTCCCCTTCTCCGACTTCTTCCCGACTTTCCGCTCCATATGGCAGCGGGAATGGGACCAGGCCACACAAAATAAACTCCACACGATCAAGCCACAAATAGGATACTGGGCCTCCTCATTCCACCGGTCCCGCCATAAAGAAGTAATCCTAGTCCGTCTCCGCCTAGGCCACACCCGCATCACCCACGGACACCTTATGGCGAAATCGCCAGCCCCGCTTTGCCCTACCTGCCATACCCCTATCACTGTCATACACCTGGTGGAATGCCCAAAGTTGTCCGCTCTTCGTCGTAAGTGTTTCCCTCTCGGCTGAAAATCCCATACCCGACCGTCTACGATTCATACTCGCCGAAGGCCCCCACTTTTCAACGGAAGCGATTTTCTTCCTTACTCACTCCCATGTGCTCCATCGCATCTAAAACCATACCCCTCCTACCCACTATCCAGCAACTGACCCTTACTCACTCCCCTAGTCTACCACCCCCAGCACAGTAACATCATCCACTCACTGCCTCGCCGAGATATGTACCGCTTTCTATAGGTACGAATCGGCGGTAAATTAGAGAAAGAAAAAAAAAATATATATACATACATCTTACAAAGGTTCCGCGCGATGACTTCTCATTTCGCGAAGGTCAAGCTTGTCGCCTCTCCTCATATATATATATATATATACCCCCTCGATTAGGTACTACGGCTTGCCGGGCCGAGGGGGCTCGTACAACTCGTGGGTTGTTGGGGTTTCCTCAACTCCTCGCGGGGTGTGGGCGAAGTTACCTAGTTGCGTTTTTTTGCTTTTTTTTTCTCCCCTTTTTTTCCGTCTCCCGGAATTTCTTTTGTCTTGACTCGGTCGTGGGGGTAAAACTGGCGGGTCGTGAGTTACTAGGTATAGGTCCTATGTCCCTATCGGGGAACTACCGGTTTTTCCTTCTCAGCATAGGTTTCCAAGGAATTTACGAAGGGGTCCGGGGCTAAGGAGATCCCCCATCCCCTACGATGTTGGGAGGTGTTCTTTTCGGTCACGTGATTGACCCAGTGCACTGCGTCGATTAGCTGATCATTCCATTTCTAGGGCTAGGAGTCGAGTCGACGGGGAATCTTCTCCTCCCATGCCATAAGCCTAATGATAGGCTGTACTGGGTTCCCGGAGTCAAGGGGACCCGATAGGTCGTCTTTCGGGGTACGACAACACGTGAAAACCGTACCTTGCACCACGTCGGTTAGCCTATGATTCCGTGTATTTGTAAAGCGAGTTCGAAGCGGGGGGAAATCTCAATTAAATCTTCTCCCCCAGAGCCATAGGCCTAATGGATAGGCCTCGTATTGGGTTCCCGGAGTAATGGGATCGCCGATGAGTCTAAGCGTGTACCGGGGACAACCTGGAGAATTTTGCGAATGGAGCTAGAGGCCGCGCAAAGTAGCCTCTGTAGCCGTTCAATTAATTCTCGGTCCACGTCTCACGGGTACCTATCGAAGTTTGACCGTGGCTGAAAGGACCTATGAAATGGTAGATAGATAGATTTCTTTTTGGTCAGGTGATTGACGACTGCACTGCGGCGATTAGCCGATGATTCCATTATAGGGCTAGGAGTCGGGGAGAATCTTCTTCTCCCCAAGCCATAAGCCTATGGATAGGCTGTATTGGGTTCCCGGAGTTAAGGGGACCCGATAAGTCTTTCGGGCGGTACGACAACACGCGAAAACCGTACCTTGCACTACGTCGGTTAGCCTATGATTCCATGAATTTGTAAGGCTAGGAGGAAGCGGGGGGACATCTTATCTAATCTTCTCCCCCCAGAGTCGTAGGCCTAATGGATAGGCCTCGTATTGGGTTCCCGGAGTAATGGGATCGCCGATGAGTCTAAGCGTGTACCGGGGACAACCTGGAGAATTTTGCGAATGGAGCTAGAAGCCGCGCAAAGTAGCCTCTGTAGCCGTTCAATTAATTCTCGGTCCACGTCTCACGGGTACCTATCGAAGTTTGACCGTGGCCGAAAGCACCTATGAAAAGATAGGGCCGGGGTGATCCTAGCCCGGCAGCAGACCCCTCTATAAAGCACTCGTTGACTTATAAGTAGCGCGTCATAGGGCCTATGTCTTCGGCCAAAATTTTCCATCAATCGCGCGCCCAATGCCTCGGCTCGTCGGAGCGACTGTCTCCACGGTGCCTATGGCGACCCATAGGGCTAGCGATCAGCAATAAGTAGAAGATGGAAGGTCGCAGATTGGGCTCTAAAGGCGCCCGAAATCTTGTGAGTTTCAACAAGCAGGTAACATCATGCAAGGGGTGAGAACGTGAGTTTTAGTCCCTACCCTCTCACGGAATCTACTAGTTGAATTAATTCCCGTAGCAATGTGATGTAGGAGGCTGCCTAATCGAAATTCTCACAACTTGCCCAATGGGTGTTGTAGACCGTCGTGGGCCTCTGTCAATTGTAGTATCCCCCCCCCTCTGTTTGTATTTTGCAATCTTGGGGTCATCGGGTGCACCCGCCGGGGGGGCATCGCTCCGTGGCTGAGCCGCGCTCTGGGGACGGTACGGGTGCCCGGACCGCTGCTGCGTCTGGATTGGGTCTTTGCTAGGCCCTTAACGGACAAATCTCCGTAGAGCCAATCTGCTGTTTTTAAAACGACAGTCAGGTTGGGAGGCTACCTGGGACGTTGGGCCTGCGCCTTGAAGGATGCAGCGGCGGATGGTGCATTGCCTTGGGTCCGAGGCTGTCTTTTTTGTAAAGCTATTGTTTATGGGTTCAATTTCAAAACTTCAATCCCCTCCTGTTGACGACTCTGCCCCGCCCATGGATTTGGATGACTTCTACTTCTGGTCGTTCAGTGGCCTCTGCCTCCGCTGGATTGACCTTAAAGCCGTATGGCCCCCTCTCGTCCTCTGCGGCGTCTGGCTCTCGTTGCCGGACTCGTGGTGGCCGTAGGGTGGGGTCTTCGCGGCCCTCGTTCTCTCGCCCACTCTCGGTTACCGTTACACATGGACCTGTCCCTGCTGTCAATTTCTGTCCGGTGGACAGGTTCCTTGTTCTCCGCCCTTCCGCTGGCTCTCTTCCGGGCAACTCGGAACGGATGTTTCAGCGTCTTAAGACGGTGGGGGTTCCCTGTCGTTATGAGTGCGACATCCCTCCCTTGGAGGATCGGAGGTCGTTCCTCATTGCCAAGCACTATCTCCGGATTCTCCGTCTTCCCAACTCTCCTCTGTTCCAGGTGGTTGAGAGGGTGTTCTGCCGGGATGGGGGTTGGTATTTCACCGACACGGTGACCTCCCTCCTCGATGGTATCGGCACTCCTCCTCCATCCGTTATACCGGTCTCTTTCAAGGGTGTTGCACCTTAGGAGAGCACCCCTGTTGCGTGCTGTAGGGCGTTGCGCCCCGTTCGCAGGGCCGATTCTGACTCTGCCTTGCTTCGGTCTCTGTTCCTTCAGCATGCAGCGTGTCACTCTGCATGTGTTGCGGTCTTCACAGATGGCTCGAGGTCGTCGGGGGGGCGTTGGGGCTGTGGCTGTTCCCCAGTCGTCTGCCCTTGCTCCCCGATGTACCCGTCTCCCTGATGAGGCTTCCGTTTTCACGGCTGAGCTCTATGCCATTCTGAGCGCTCTGGAGGTGGTGCGGGAGCATCCGGATGGGTCATTTGTCATCTATTCGGATTCCTGCAGTGCCCTGGATGGCCTGGAGTGTTTTGATCCTGTCCACCCACTGGTCCGACGAATCCAGCTACTGTGCCATATCCTTGTCGCTTTTGGTGGCAAGGAGGTGGGTGGTATTTTGCTGGGTCCCTGCACATGTTAACGCGGCTGGAAATGAGGCTGCCGATCGAGCTGCCTGTTCCGCGTGCCGACTACAGGTTTCACCCATGTCCCTCCCCTTTTCCGATTATATCCCTGGCTTCCGTAGGTTTTTGCGCTCCCGATGGCAGAGTCGCTGGAATGGCGCTACAAATAACAAACTCTGCAAGATTAAACCCAAATTGGGATGTTGGGCCTCTTCCTTCCATCAGTCGCGCCATAAGGAGGTGGCTCTGGCCCGCCTCCGTATTGGCCACACCCACCTGACCCATGGCTATTTGATGGCCGGGGATCGGGTGCCCCGATGTCCCAATTGTAACGTCTCACTTACAGTTGCCCACCTCCTGGTGGAGTGTCTGCTTTACTCTGCGCGCAGCGCAGAGTATTTCCCTTTTTTGGTGAGCGTCGGGCCTTGTGATAGGCTTGGCGCTATTCTATCTGAAGGTCCCTACTTTTCGGTAACCGGGTTGTTCTCCTTCCTCTTTCGCTCCCGACTTCTTTACCGGCTGTGACTCCGCTATGATTTTCTGCTTTTTTTTCTTTTTTTTTCCCCTCCTCCTCCCCGTCTATTGTTCATTTCCGTTAGCTGTTCCATAGTCTTCGTCCTGTGTTCGCTCTGCTATCCACCTTTCTTTTGGTGGCCATGAGCAGTCATACTTTGGAGAAAAAAAAAAAAAAATTATTATATATATATACACACACATCATCAAAAGACTCATTGAAAAAACTAAGGCTCATGGAATCAGGGGTGTAGTAATAAATTGGATACAAGAGTGGTTGCGAGGTAGGAAACAGAGGGTGGTCGTTGATGGAACGGAGTCGTGGTGGGCTAATGTAGCCAGTGGCGTTCCTCAGGGTTCTGCATTGGACTCCTTGCTTTTTCTTATATATATTAACGATTTAGATGTCGGCCTAGTCAGTACAGTTTCAAAGTTTGCGGATGACACGACGCTGGGTGGTAGGGCGATTAATGACGAAGATAGAGGTAAAATCCAGGAAGATCTGAATATAATAGTTGATTGGTCAGTCACATGGCAAATGAGATTTAACGTCGATAAGTGCAAAATTTTACATATAGGTTCGCCTAACGGTAATTTTGCGTATAGTATGTCAGGGAAGGAGTTAACAAGCGTAGAGCAGGAAAAAGATTTAGGAGTTACAGTCACTGGTGATTTAAAAGTAGCGAAAGTAGCGAAACAAAGTACAGCAGCGGTCAATAAAGCGAACAAAGTTTTATAGCTCGGAATTTTGAGTACAAATCGCGCGATATTATAGTTCCTCTTTATAAATCATTAGTTAGATCCCATTTGGAGTACGCGATCCAATTTTGGAATCCGCATATGCGAAAAGATAGACAAAATCGAAAGCGTTCAAAGACGAGCAACTAAGATGATTCCGTCGCTTAGGTCAAAGTCGTACGAGGATAGGCTTAAGGAGTTAAAATTGACTACACTCGAGGCTAGGAGGCTAAGGGGTGATCTAATCCAGGTTTTCAAAATTATGAATGGGTTCGATAACGTAGATAGAGATAGCTTTTTCGAAATATCTCAATATAATAGGACTAGAAATAACGGGAGTAAGTTGACAAGTAGAAGGTTCGAGACAGCAGTTGCCAAAAACTTTTTTACGCATAGAATAGTTTGCCGGTAGAAGTAATTAGTAGCACGTCTATAAACATGTTTAAAAATCGATTAGACGCATATGTTGATAGAGTGGGTATAGTTTAAGGCAGTAAAATTAAGGCTGTGGTTCGGAAGCCACGTAAAATTGTAGGTCCCCTCCGGCACCACGGAGGACATGCACAATACACAATTACGAACACAGTTAGGTAGACCAGCCATGAGTGGATTCTCGGGTCTTTGTTGGTCTGAAACATTATAACATTACAACATATATACATATATTTTTTTTTCAAAGTATGACCGCTCATGGCCACCAAATGAAAAGTGGATAGCAGAGCGAACACAGGACGAAGACTATGGAACAGCGAATGGAAATGAATAGACGGGGGGGGGGGGGGGGGACCCACAGATATGGAAAAATCATAGCGAGTCACAGCCGGCAAAGAAGTCGGGAACGAAGGAGGAAGGAAACAACCAGGTTACCGAAAAGTAGGGACCTTCAGATAGAATAGTGCCAAGCCTATCACAAGGCCCGACGCTCACCAAAAAGGGAAAATATTCAGCGCGCAGCGCAGAGTAAAGCGGACACTCCACCAGGAGGTGGGCAACTGTAAGTGGAACGTTACAATTGGGACATCGGGGCACCCGATCCCCGGCCATCAAATAGCCATGGGTCAGGTGGGTGTGGCCAATACGGAGGCGGGCCAGAGCCACCTTCTTTTGGCGCGACCGATGGAAGGAAGAGGCCCAACATCCCAATTTGGGTTTAATCTTGCAGAGTTTGTTATTTGTAGCGCCATCCCAGCGACTCTGCCACCGGGAGCGCAAAAACCTACGAAAACCAGGGATGTAATCGGAAAAGGGGAGGGACACGGGTGAAACCTGTAGTCGGTACGCGGAACGGGCAGCTTGATCGGCAGCCCCATTTCCAGCAACATTAACATGTGCAGGGACCCAGCAAAATACCACCTCCTTGCCACCAGAAGTGACAAGGATATGGCACAGTAACTGGATACGTCGGACCAGTGGGTGGACGGGGTCGAAACATTCCAAGCCATCCAAGGCACTGCGGGAATCCGAATAGATGACAAACGACCCATCCGGATACTCCCGCACCACCTCCAGAGCGCTCAGAATGGCATAGAGCTCCGCCGTGAAAACGGAAGTCTCATCAGGGAGGCAGGTGCATCGTGGAGCAAGGGCAGATGACTGGGGAACAGCCGCAGCCCCAACGCCCCCCGACGACCTCGAGCCATCTGTGAAGACCGCAACACATGCAGAGTGACACGCTGCATGCTGAAGGAACTGAGACCGAAGCAAGGCAGAGTCAGAATCGGCCCTGCGAACGGGGCGCAACGCCCTACAGCATGCAACAGGGGTGCTCTCCCAAGAGGCAACACCCTCAAAAGAGACCGGTATGACAGATGGAGGAGGAGTGCCGATACCATCGAGGAGGGAGGTCACCGTGTCGGTGAAATACCAACCCCCATCTCGGCAGAACGCCCTCTCAACCACCTGGAACAGAGGAGTTGGGAAGACGGGGAATCCGGGGACAGTGCTTGGCAATGAGGAACGACCTCCGATCCTCCAAGGGAGGGATGTCGTACTCAACCTGCAGAGGAGGGGAAGGCGCCAGATGACATGCGCAGTCCTCTAGAGCAAAGCTGGGCACTTGCGGTTTTTTTTGCGGTACTGCGGTACTGCGGTACTACCGCACTACCAAACCGGTACCGCATAACGCAAAGGATCGCTGAAAGTACAGGCTGTACTTTCAGCGATCCTTTGCGGTACTGCGTTATGCGGTACCGGTTTGGTAGTGCGGTAGTACCGCAAAAAAACCGCAAGTGCCCAGCTTTGCTCTAGAGAGGACCGGGTCCAGTATCCGAAGGGCCGTACGGGAGGCGGAGCCATACACCACACTCCCATAGTTGAATTGTGATTGTACCAGGGACACGTACAAACGGAGGAGTGTCCGCCTATCCGCGCCCCATGTAGTATAAGACAGATGTCCCAGCAAATCCAGGGTACGTCTTGTAGTCTCGCGCAGCCTGCGAAGGTGGGGAACCCAGCTCAAACGACTGTCGAATACCATGCCCAGAAAACGTACTGATTGAACGAGGGCCAGAGGCTGACCCCCCGAGTGTAAGATTAAAGGCCGGGACGGCGCCGGATCCCCGTCTCCTCGACGGAAGGAAGGCCACACACGAAGTCTTCGGGGAAGACAGCGTAAGGCCCACGGACGACGCCCAACGTTCAACCCGACTGACCGCGAGTTGGACTTGCCTCTCCACGAGGGGGGACTCGTCCCCGCAGCATAGACAGCCAGATCGTCGGCGTAGATGGAACAACGCACTGAGGGCGGGAGGGCTCCCGGTAGCGCAGACATGACCAAATTGAAGCAGGAGACGCTTAAGACACACCCCTGAGGCACCCCCTCCTCCTGAACATACAGGTCAGATAGGGCCGCCCCATTACGGACGTGGAAAGTGCGACGGCAGAGGAAGTTACGAATAAATGTGGGCAAAAAGCCCACAAAACCAAGAGACTTCAAACGGTCCATGACAACTCCCCGACGGGTCGTGTCATAGGCTTTTTGGACATCGAAAAAGACGGCCAGAACAAGATTCCGGCGGGAAAAGGCCTCCTGTACATCATGAGCAAGGAGGAGAAGGGGGTCCAGAGTACCCCGAAATCGACAAAAGCCATACTGGGTCGGGGGGTATAACCCAAGCGACTCTAGTGTAAAGGAAAGTCGGACGGCCACCATCTTTTCAAGGAGCTTGCATAAGCAGCTCGTCAAGGCAATAGGCCGATAGCCCGCCACCTCCGCCGGATCCTTCCCCGGCTTGGATATCGGGACCACAATCGTCTCCCTCCAACGGGAAGGGAACGACCCCTCAACCCACATCCGGTTGAAAAGATCCAGCAAGAAGTGTAGGGCCATCGGGTGCAGGTTCCAAATAAAGTCATACGGAATGTCATCAGGGCCCAGGGGCGGAAGAACGACGGGTTGCCAAGGCAGCCCGAAGTTTCCGCATCGTAAAGAGACGGTTATAGGGCTTGTTCGCAGGCGGCGGGAACGTAACATCCGACAAAGGACGATCCGCAGCTGAAGGCTAACGGGAAACCGCAGCAAAAGCCCCGGCCAGCCGATCGGCCACAGCAGCAGGATCCGAAAGGAAGCCGTCCCCGTCCCGAAGGACAGGGCGACGAGCAGGGACCGGCTTCCCCTCGATACTACGTACCTTCCGCCACACAGCAGCAGAAGGGGTAGACGAGGAAATGCCAGACACAAAAGCACGCCAAGAGGCCCGACGGGCCAACTTGAGAGTCCGGCGGGCGAAAGCCTTCGCCCGCCGCATCTCAATCAAGTGGTCTGTGCGCCGGGTGCGGTGGAAGCGGCGCGTTGCCCTCTTCCTCTCACACACCGCTTGGTGACATGCAGGAGTCCACCATGCGACGCCCATCACCAACCGCTCGAAGAACTCCAAGCTCTCATCCACGGAGCCAAAGTCCAACACCGAACGTGCAATGACGGAACGAGCTCTGAAGGATGGCCAGTCAGCCCGCGCCAGGCACCACCTCGGTCCAGACGAGACACCCGGCTGCGGTCCGACCGGCTCAAGACAGACTGGGTAATGATCACTACCATAAGAGTCCTCCAACACCATCCACGAAAAATCGAGTAAGGCATCGAGGGACACCAAGGAGAGATCAATACAGGTAGATGAACCCGTGGGTCCGTCGAAATAGGTAGGTTCGCCGGAATTGAGGCACATGAAGGAAAGTTCCTCCATTAAGGAGAGCAACATACCAGCAACATTAGTCGACCGGACATCTCCCCAAGCCGGGTCGCGACTGTTGAAGTCCCCGAGGAGGACAAACGGTCGAGGCAGTTGCAACACCAACTCGCGAAACGCGTCGCGAGAAGGAGGGTCATAGGGAGGAATATAAATCGAGCAGGCAGTGTACTGGCGATTTAAAAAGAGCCGCACAGCCACAGCCTGCAAGGAAGTACGAAGAGGCACACCTCGCAAGGGTAACGAATGATGGACATAAATCGCCGCACCCCGCCGGCGTGTGTGCTCATCCGGGGTGCAAGGGAAACCAACATAGCCAGAGAGACGAGGGAGCCTCCGCGCAGCCAGGATAGTCTCCTGGAGACAAACTCAGGAAGGCCGCTCAGCGAGGCAAGGTTCTCCCAGTTAGCTAAAAGCCCCCTACAGTTCCAATGCAAAATGGAACTGTAAGGAAAAGGCGCATGAAAAGAAGCAGAGAAAGTGTATATATAATATATATATATATCTGCACCTTCGCCCCTTTGGTCACAAGGTGGACCCCAACTTGCGCCTTAGCCGTTCGAGCTAAGAAGTCGGCCTTTCGTCGTCTTCAACACAATCCATCCCTTGCTAATGGGTCATTCCATGTCAAATCATACACCAAAAATGTCATCCGTCTCCGATTTTGTTTATACTTAGTACACTTAAGGACCCTTATGAGAAATGTAGATACCCAAAATTTCAGACCTCTGTGACCTCAGGGTGCCGAGATATGACGTCGCGAAAGTTGACCTTTTGACCAGATTTTTTCGAAATTTAATATATCTAAATTGTCATATCTCGGCTTCTACTGGACCGATTTACTTCATTTTTGTGTAATTTTAAAGCTTGAACCGAGTAGAATCCTTTGTCTATCTTGAAATATATCTCATAAATGATTCATAAAAAAGTTATAGAAGTTGGAAATATTTGAACTTGAAAAAAAATAAAAATATCGTCCGATGTTTTTAATTTTTTGTCCCAAGGTACCTCTACCCAAGCACAACATTGTGTAAAAGTTTCATTATTCTTTGGCAAATACTTGAGAAAATATAGCACTTTCAGTGTGACGAATTTTTGAAAAAAAATATTTAAAAAAATGACAGAAAATGAAAAATCGTTGCTATTCCTATGAAAAATGATGTGGAGTAACTTTTTTTGAAAGTATATACAGCATTATGACAAATAAAATAACTAATTTGGAGCTTTAAATTTGGCACCTATAGATGTACCTATTTTTGTCTATGTCGGGGAGATTTTTTCTAAAATTTTCCAAACATACATAAAAACTAATTAATTTGTTTTGAGTGTGGTACTTTCTAGTAATTTTATTATTTATTCTAGAAGAATAACACGTTTGAATTTATTTGAATTGAATTTAATATTATTTTCATCAGCCCAGTTGAAGAGAGACATCTTGCCTTGTAAAATTTTGTGATCCCCTTTAGTTGTTGTTAATCTGTAAAAATAATTAAAGTATATTACATAAAGAAAAATTATTGACTAAATCTGTTACTGTGAGAGACGCTGAACTTCAGCCCGACCCTGATGACAAGTTCAAGTGGTTTTTCGGATATGACAGAGCCAGAGGGATGAGATGAGTCACTGTCTGAATTTTCAGTATTTTCTTTTAATATTTTATCAACAAGAATTCTGCATGGATTACATAGTCTATGATTTGCAGTTAATTGAAGATCAGGCCGCTTAACGATTATTTCAGGTGGAACTACTCTTAGTCACTTAGTTCGCCATTTCCCTTGATGCTCATTGAAAGGATCAGCACATTTTCTTTTTAAATTAAGCGAATCCATTTCAAAATTTCCTAATTGAAATAGAATAGGTACCTGGCTAGGAATTTCTGAATATATTACATATAGATTATTTATTTTATAGTTTCCTAAAAGATCTGAAAAAAAGAAAAAGTACATGTACACATAAAACAGTTATTTGTACTGGGAGTTAATGTTTGCATACAAATAACAGATACAAAAATAGGTATACCTAATAGGACGTGTCAAATTTACAGCTCTCAATTAGTTCTTTTATTTGTCATAGTGCTATACTTTGAAAAATAAAAGTTACTCCACATCATTCCATAGGAATAGCAACGATTTTTCATTTTCTGTCATTTTTTTATTTTTTTTTTTAAATTCGTCACACTGAAAGTGCTATATTTTCTAAAGTATTTGCCAGAGAATAATGAAATTTTTACACAATATTGTGCTTGGATAGAGGTATCTTGAGACAAAAATTTTAAAAAATCGGAGACGATATGTTTTTTTTACTCAAGTTCAAATATTTCCAACTTCTATAACTTTTTTGTGAATCATTTATGGGATATATTTCAAGATAGACAAAAGATTCTAGTTGTTTCAACCTTTAAAATGACACTAAAATGAAGTAAGTCGGTCCAATAGAAGCCGAGATATGACAATTTAGATATATTAAATTTCGAAAAAATCTGGTCAAAAGGTCAACTTTCGTGACCTCATATCTCGGCACCCTGAGGTCATAGAGGTCTGAAATTTTGGGTATCTACATTTCTCATAATATTCCTTAAGTGTACTAAGTATAAACAAAATCGGAGATGGTTGACATTTTTTTTGCCCTTATGTGTCTGAATTGACATGGAATGACTAATACAATAGCTTTCAAACGTGCGCGAGCTCAGGCCCGTCGCATGGTACGTGAAGCCCACCGCCTTTCCAAGCGAACTTGTCTCACCTCCCTCACTTCCCGCACCCCTTCCTCCCGAATCTGGAGCAAGATCCGGAAGATCTCCGGTAAACCCCTTTCCCATTCGCCTCCTGTTTTTATGGTAGACGGGAACCCAGTATCGGCCCCTACTGCAGTGGCCGAGGTCTTGGCCTCGATCATTGCCTCCATCTTCCGACACGACCACCGTGATCCCGCTTTCCTCGGACGTAAGGCTTTGCTTGCTCCCTCCACTCATCTTTTCCAAACCCCCAATAACTTCCCTTACAACCGTTTTTTTCCACGTCGGAACTGCGCTCGGCGTTGGCTTCTTGCGGCAAGTCTGCTCCCGGCTCCGATGGCATTCATTTTGATATATTCCGCCAATTACAACCTTCGGCTCTTTTCTATCTGCTCACCCTCTATAATTGGATTTGGGTGGAGGCCACCTTTCCTTCCTGTTGAAAAGAGGTAGTGGTGCTCCCCTTACCTAAGCCCAGTGAGGCCCCGACATCTTCCTTTAACTACCGTCCAATAGCCATTACTAGCTGCCTTTCGAAACCCTTGAGAAGATGGTTTCTCGGCGCCTGGTGTGGCACCTCGAACGCCACAACTTGCCTTCTTCCACACAGACCGGTTTTCGCAGGGTCCGTAGCACCAGTCATTTTGGTTCAGTTGGAGACTGCGGTCCCCGAGTCCTTTGCAAAACGGCATCATCTCTACATGCAGTATTTTTTGATTTGGAGAAAGCATATGACACTACCTGGCGGTGGTGGATTTGCCTTAAACTCTATCTTTTGGGTTTCCGAAGTCTTCTCCCTTCCTTCACCTCCAACTTCTTGGCTTCTCGCACCTTTCGTGTTCAGGTGGGTACTTCCTTCTCTTCTGTACACTCATAAGAGGAAGGGGTACCCCAGGGTAGCGTCCTGAGCGTCATCTACTTCGCTTTGGTGATTGACGATGTAGTGACGGCTCTGTCTTCAGGAATTACAGCCACCCTCTATGTCGTCGACCTTGCCATTTATTGCTCCGGCTCCCGATCCGCCTTTTTTGAACAGCTCCTTCAGCGGGCCCTGGATTCGGTCTCCAGATGCGCCACGGATCACGGGTTTCGCTTTTCCTTTTCGAAAATGGTGGTAATGCATTTTTGCCGTCCCTTACCCCTCTCTTTATGGATTCCCGAAACTAGATTTTTAGGTCCCTCCTTGATTCCCGCCTCTCTTGGATTCCCCACCTAAAGTCTCTGAAGGTTTCGTGCCTTCAGACTTGCACCCTTTTGAAGTTCCTTTCCCATACCGATTGGGGTGCTGCCCGCCACACCCTTTGGCGACTCTACCACTCCTTGCTCCAAAGTAAGCTAGACTATGGCTGTCAGGCCAATTTCTCCGCTTTTGCCTCCACCCTGCGCATGCTGGACCCTATCCGTTCCTTGGGCGTACGCATCAGCACCGGCGCATTCCGGTCCTCTCCTATTGTCAGTATTTATGCGGAAAGTGGCCATTTCCCGCTGGATGTCCACCGCACCTTGGAGGACTTAAAATACCTCTTTCACGTTCGACAGTTTCTTCCCAAACCGGTCTACCAATCCCTCTTCTGCCCTTCCACTTCCGCCTACTTTGACCGTCGTCCCCATTTGGTTCGGCTGTACAGTCTACGGATGGCCCCGTCTTGTCTTTTCTGGGGTTGGAAGGACAAGTGCTCCCTTCTCCTCCTCCCTCTACCTTCCTCCGTGAACCCCCCCACCTCCCCCGTATCTGTTCCTTCCTCTCTACTGTACCAAAGTCAAATTTCCACCTTTTGCCCTACGTCAATTGTTTTTGTCCCATTCCTCTACCCATTCTGATTCTATCCCTGTGTTCACTGACGGCTCTCGCTCGCCTTTTGGAGTGAGTTTTGCGCAGCCTTCCCGTCAGTGGTTCAATTGCTATCCCTTGCCCCAGTGGCTTCCATTTTTACGGTAAAACTCTCTGCTATTCTCTCGGCCCTTCGATTCCTTTCTCAACTCTCACCTACGTCTTTTGTCATCTATTCGGACTTCCGCAGCACTCTTGGTCCTTTCCTCTCTCGTCTCCCCGCATCCGTTGGTGAGACATGCAGGACTGGCTTGTCCTTTCATCACGTCGTAAGTTGGTCGCCTTTTGTTGGGTACCTTCCCACGTCGGTGTTCCGGGCAACGAGTGTGCAGCGATGGAGATGTCCTCCCTGCCGTTTGACTCTTAGCACACCTCTCCCGGCGTCGGATTTCACGAAGGTTTTTCGGGATGCATTCCTTCGGCGGTTGCAGCGTCAGTGGGAGGATGTGTCCGGGAATTTCCTGAGAGCTTTGAAGTCCACAATTCGTCAGTGGCCTTCCTCCTGCCAACGTGATCGACGCTTTGAGACCGCCCTGGTGCGGCTTCGTATTGGTTACACTTGTCTTACGCATGGTCATCTTATGACAGGGGATCTTGCCCCCTTCTGCCCTTACGGCATTCCTCTCTCCGTCCCACGTTGCCTCTTGGTTTGCCCTGCCTTTGCCACTGCCCGCTCCCAGTTCCTTCCTTTCTGCCCTTCAGACTCCACACCTTTACCAAAGGACACACTTTTCTCCTTTCTCCGCCAGACTAGCCTCTTATTCTCCATTTAATGTGACTAGGGTATAATTTCTTCCTCTCTTTGCTGTTTCTACTACCTTCTCTCTTTTCTCACGGTCTTTGTTCCGCTGTTCCCTCTCCCCCATTTCCTCGCGTTCTCTCCTTAATCTAGTATCGGCGCGATATGATCTCGGCAGTCGAAGCGCCGGCGAAGCACTGCTACTCATTCAATTCAATTACACTAATGGAATATTATATATACATACAGATATATACAGATTTAATATGGCAAATCCTTCAAGACGACTATGGTAATGACCATTTCCCTGTTCGACATGCGCTAAATCGGCCCGGCCAGACCGTTCGGGTA
Organism: Bathynomus jamesi; assembly: GCA_023014485.1. Taxonomy (NCBI): domain Eukaryota; kingdom Metazoa; phylum Arthropoda; class Malacostraca; order Isopoda; family Cirolanidae; genus Bathynomus; species Bathynomus jamesi. The sequence continues at coordinate 62,689 of JAJOZX010012013.1, forward strand.
CCGGAAAGATGGATTATTGCCAAAGCTAACTGGTCCCGCCTCCATGACAATACATCTACAACCCTTACGACTGCCCACTTCCCATCCTCCGACGAGTGCATCGCATATTTCGAATCGATCGTTGTAGCGGATGCGTGCACTAACATTCTACGAGCCTCCGCCTACCCTTGCACCCGACGGGTACCTTGGTGGACCTCAGAGTGCACGGAGGCAATACGCGCCAAGGCGGCGGCTATTCGACGCATCTACCGTACACGACTCCCCACCCACCACACGGAGATACAGCGGGCCAGGGCCATCGCCTGCCGTACAATGAAGAAAGCGCGCCGAGCTTGGCGTGCCTTTGTGTCCGGCGTCACCACCTTCCCACCAATGCTGGGCAACCGCACACCAAATGGGAGGTTCGCACCCGCCCCGCACTTTAGCCTCTTCCGCACCCGTACCCTATTTACATATATAAAGTTTTATCGCAAGGAAATATATGTTTCCATTAATATATTTGTAGCGGATCGACAAGAAATAGACCAGCAAATAGACAGAAATCTTTTGCTTCCACGCTATCATCAAAGTCTTTGAAAACACACGTGGGCAAGTCAAACAATGGGAACGTCTGTTTCTTCCCAAAAGGCGCGAACGTAAGCCTTTATCAACGAAAGGACGCGTGAAGAAGGCGTCTTAAGATTTGGCGCGAAGTCCTACGTCACAGGAACTACGTATAAAAGCGAGCTTCCACTTGCTTTCATTCTCACTCACTCACATCATCGAACGTGAGCAACACGTCCACCAACCGCCTTCCGGCCCCCTTGCCGGGGGCGCGGCCGCTACTTTCTTCAAGGCCTACAATTTATCATCAAGTAAGATCTACAGACCGCCTGCAGAAGCAATCCTTCGAGGCCCAACCGGAATCGCTTCGGGCCTGCGGTTTGCCGGGTCGGCCTTCAAGTTTCTCCACATTCCTCGAGATATATTCAGCACCACAGGCCTACGCCTGCAAGATCATAAGGCCAGCCTGCACCTCGAGAAGTAACATCACCTCAGGCTTCCGAACGAAGCCTACATCCATCATCTCAAGAAGCTTAACGGACAACGACAACTCGAGTTTTCGATAATAGATCTTTCTTCAACCCGCCTTCAAGAGTTACATCGTCCTAAGATAAGTACCTCCTATTCTAAGTACTCTTGTGAAGAGTACATTAGCCTACCGCCGAACGGTAGGCTATACTCCCAAAGTGTGTAATCAAGCGTTCCAACTGACTCTCGTGAAAGAACACAGTAGGCCTGTTCTCCAATTCAAGTGTCATTTCAGTACCGTAATTCCGCGTATCATCCGTTATTATGTTCAATTCATATATTTATGTGTTAACTAAATATTCTCTTGACGTAATCACTTAACATCACATAATGGTCTTATATATAATTAGGCCGCATCAATTATTCTATGTGCATCCATGCAATCATTTAGCCTACTTAATCAGTGTCACGTATTCTATTCAATGTACCAAACGCACGTGCATTCTTTATATCATTTACTAGGCCCATTCAATGTTCCATGCCATTTACATACCATCAACGTTTACATTACTTATTACGTGTCAATTAAGCTATTAACATTTCATCTTATTTGCTAAGTCTATGTCATAAGCATAACGTATAACTACCAATTAATTACTGTCAATTCTTTGTTATATCAGTGAATAAATAACGGCTTTATTTTCATAATAAACTACAAAACCCATAAGGTGTCTTTTATAACCTTAATATTAATTTGCTTGGGTGTAAACCAAGCTGGTGACCCTCGCTGCCATTTCGGTCACTTCCAATAGTATGGTGGGCCTAATCAAATAACCATTTATTCCAATCGGTGATACTGTATAACAATATAAATTATTAACCCAGCCTTTCATTAATAAGCAATCAGTCATTGCATCAATTAATCATTGCATACAATTAAATCATTATCACCTTAAACGGTTAAAACTAGGTCCACTATATACTAATACTTTTATAAACTTTTATTTAATATTTAATTGTGAAAATAAAGTTTTAATACAATAGTCATTTTTTTGTTGTGAGAGGTCAGAAAATAGTTGACAAAATTCTAAAGTTTAAGTGTGCGAACGGGTGTGCGGACCAATCCGCACACCTTCCGCACCCGCACCTCCGCACCTTCTTACCGAGGTGACCGCACACCGCACCTCCTCACACCATTTCGCACTTCCGCGCAGTGCGAATGTGCGGAAGGTGTGCGGAACTTGCCCAGCACTGCTTCCCACCTTCGGCTACCATCTGGAAGAAGGTACGGGGTGTCGAGAGGCGACATACCCCCTCCCAACCCCCGGACTAACGACGGACCTCCATACGAGCCCAAATCGGTGGCAAACCACCTAGCAGCTACCTTCGCCGCCATTTCTTCCTCCGCCCCTAACAGTAGCTCCTCTTCACCGTCCCTAGACAGCACCTACAATCGGTTGTTCACCATACGTGAACTACAGGCGGCACTGGCCTCTTGACGATCCCCTTGCCCCGGCCCGGATGGTATCCCGTACATCATGTTCCAGCACATCCACCCAACCTTACAATTTTTTCTACTAGAGCTATACAAACGCATGTGCATAGAGGGCACCTCCCCCCTCCCCCGGTGGAGGGAGGCTCATGTAATCCCCATCCCCAAACCCGGCAAAGATTCCCTCGATTCCACAAACTACAGACATATCGCCCTAACGTGTTGTGCCTGCAAAACGTTAGGAAAAATGGTCGCTATGCGACTATCCTTCGTTAAAAATAGTGATTCCTTCCCGGCTACCCAATCCGGCTTCAGTTAATTCCGCTCCACTACTGATCCCTTCCTGCTCCTCAGCCGAGACATACAGAATGACTTCGACAGGGGACAGTTCGTCCTATCCATTTTTTGACATACAGAAGGCCTACGACACCACCCGTTGGAAAGTAATCCTCAGTCAGCTCCAAAGTCTGGGTCTCGTCGGAACCCTGCCGACCTTCATCAGGGGCTTCCTCTCCTCCCGAACCTTTAACGTTCGGGTGGGCCCATTCCTCTCAGACACCTTCGTGCAGGAGGACGGGGTCCCACAGGGAAGCATCCTCAGTGTTCTATGCTTTTCCATAGTTATAAACACAGTCTCAAAATGCCTTCCACCCACCATCCGTTCTTCCATCTACGCGGATGACCTTGCAATCTACTTTGCGTGGCAGGAGCCGTCTGTCGTTTAACGGCAAATTCAGCTCTCCATCTATCGGGTGAAAAGGTGGGCGACGTCGCACAGTGCTACAAATGGGTTAAAAAACGGTCAAAAACCAAAAATAACAAATTTAAGTAAATTCTATTAAAACCATTTCCACGTCAAAATAAAACACTTCTACTTACTGATTTAAGTATTTGAAATTTTATTCTCTTACATTAAGGCAAGAAAAATCTACGAAATAATATACATTGTCTTAAAATATCTTGGAGGGGACAAAATATATTTGTTCTAACAACTTACTTGAAGTTACTCTATCACAAAAAATTGTCTGTAGTTTCATGTTCTGCTTAGTTCTATTGAAAGAATAAACAGTTTAGAACATTTTCATGCATATTTTTTTATTGAAAACTAAAAAGATAGCATTAATTAAAAAAACTATGGCAATATCATAGATTACAGATTAAATTGTTATCTAGAAAATGTGTAAAATTAGCAAAACAAAAAATGGGGGATTTTGGGGAATGTAATTTTTGTGTTAAACATTAATGCAACCTTTAAGTAAATCAAAGAAACAAAACTTTTTTGCGACTATTTGCGACTTTGCGTGTCAGAACATGTTTTTCATGTATTAACTAAGTATCTTGCAGGTTCTCAGTTGTCAAAACCAAGTTGACATTGCAAAATTTGAATCTTATTGTCGAAAAGCTGCTACGACTATTGTAAATTTATATCCATGGTATAAAATTCCTGCTTCAGTACACAAAGTACTTCTACATGGAGGTTTGGTGATGAAAAATCATCTATATCCAATTGGTTCTTATTCAGAAGAATGCCAAGAATGTCTACATAAAGTAATAAGAAATGTTCGTCTCCATCATTCCAAAAAAACATCTGACTGAATACTATGCAAGATCAAATTCATTATCTTTTAGTATCAAGCGATCCAGTCATTAGTACAGTTCGAAAAAAGAATAGAAACTTCAAATTGAGAGAGATGTCAGAAGAGGCACGTTCACTTTTAAGAGTGAAATATTAGAGAATTTAAATATTAGTTCTGATGAGGAAGATATGTTCTAAATATGAAGTTTTTGTAATTTTGTTTACACTATTTACACTTTTTTTCATATCAGTTGTCACACTTATTTTGGGGGAATTAATTTCATAAACTTTAAGAGGTATTACGATGTTTTTTATTTACCCCGTCTGATATAGTGGCAGGTTATCAAATAATGTTTTAAACAATAGATGTGTATAGTGATTAAAATGAAACCATACTTATTTTAGTATGTCATTTGACAAAATCTGCAAAACATAGGCCTAATTAACAATTATCTGTTTAGTATATTTTTAGTAATTTGAGAAACTTAAGAAACTACAGTAGGTCATAACCTATTGATTTGGAATATTATTATTATTTATAGAAAAATCACTCAATATGTCACCATTGTTAATTTATTTATTTGTTGGGTTCAAAATCCCAGCTGAGCCGTGAACGGCCAAATTCTAAAGGGCCAGTGCTACCTACAGCCCAAGTTAAGCTAAAATTAAAACTTACGGATTTGAGATCCTATTAGTCCTACCTCAGGGTTGCTGACTCGATGCGGGCCTACCTTAGACCTTTGTTACATGAATTTAATATAAACAAAAGGGGTACTATTTATGGTCTTCTTTCTCAACCTTGCAACAACAACGCAACCTGGACTATTGCACGATGCAACAACCTTGTATCTAAACAACCAAACTGAATTGCAAGAGAGCTCTCTAACAGACCACACCCTGTACGTACGACATCCCACAAACGAGTAGAAAGAACGCACAGCGCCCCAAAATGATGCCAACAGTGTGACCAAACAATGATGCCACAAGAGCTCAAAAATGCTAGCTCTAAATTAAGTTAATTTTTCACTAACCTTACAATTATGAGATGGATATATATACACCTTAACTTAATATATACAAGCAATGCTGCATCAATCAGCTTAGTCATCATATCGCCTTGGGACAACAATGGTTCTTCCTCTTCTAGATTTTCTAACACTCCCCACCGAAGAGGCATTGTTGTCATTACCTTCTGCAAGGTTAGCCAAGCCTTCTCCATGAGGCTGTAACTCAAATGTTTCATCTTGACTATCTGTGTTTTTGCTGATTTCTAAAGCATAGAGTTTTTGTATAGGTCTCTTTAACTTTCCTCCTGAAGTCTTTACCAGTGCAGACCTAACTAAATTGTCTTTGCCAACAAACAACTCTTCAATTATGCCAAGCTTCCAGCATTGCCTTGGTCTTTCATCCCCAATCATTACCACTTCTCCCACCTTGATACAATTTGCATTGGAGCCCTTTACCTTGCCTGATGGGTAATAATTGAGTTCTGGCAAGTATTCCATCTGCCACCTCTTCCATAACTGATCTTGTAGCTCTTCAAGGTACCTGAACCGTCTGGTTAACTCTCCTTGAGTGCTCTGGATAGGCTGCAAGTCTTCTGGCACACTGGGGCTTGATGTTAATCGTTTACCACAAAGAAAATGATTTGGTGTCAATGGCTCTGCATCCTGCATACTGTTGTAAACAAAAGTGATAGGCCTACTGTTCACCATTGCTTCTACTTCACATAAAACAGTGCAGAATTCTTCTTTGCTCAAATGAGCATTAGCTAAAAGTTTCTTTAATGGACACTTTACACTTCTCACTAGCCTTTCCCAAAATCCTCCCCACCATGGTGCTCTCTCAACAATAAACTCCCACTGTACCCCTTGGTGTGAAAAGTAGGATTGGAATCCTTCCTCTTTTAGCAAGGACCAAATTTCTTGGAGTTCCTTTGCAGCCTTTTTGAAGGTTTTTGCATTATCCGATATGATTTTATTTGGGAAACCCCTTCTGTTCACAAACCTTTTAAAGGCCAAAAGAAATACATCACTACTTAAGTTGCTTACCAACTCCAAATGGATTGCTCTGGTGGTAGCACATGTGAAAAGACATACTGTATAACCTTTGTTAGACTCCCCTGGCTCATACACATAGACTGGCCCTGCAAAGTCTACTCCCACTACATCAAATGGGGCAGTATAGACACACCGTTCTCTTGGAAGTGGAGCCACCTTTTCATAATAAGGCTTTGCACTCCAACGCTTGCAAACCACACATTTATGCAAGACCTTTTTTACTACTTGTCTAATTTTGGGAATCCAAAACTGTTGTCTGATCTCTATTATCACTTCTCTAACTCCAGCATGTAACAGCTTATGATGAGTATCCAGGATCAAAAGGTCCACAAAGTGCCCCCCAGAAGGTAGCAAAATTGGATGTCTTTTCTCCTCTGGAAGCCCAGAAAACTGTAGTCTACCTCCTACTCTCAATAAATCCTGATCCAAAAACACATCCAAACCCTTGAGCACAGAATGTGTTGGTAGAACCTGTAATGGATGGCTGGTGAGCAATTCTCTCTCTTCACCAAATTTTTCCTTCTGCATATATACCACCCAGTATTTCATGGCTTGCTGAATCTCATTACTGTTCAGAATTCCTTCCCTTCTTGTTTCTCCCTTAATGTTGTTGGTAAATCTATATACCCATGCTGTCACTCTTAACAATCTTTTCAGACTGCTAATGTCCTCAAGCCTCAATAGGGGGTCCTGCTGCATAACTTGACAACTGTTCACAGCGCATTTTCTCACCTCACTCACCCATGCTTCTTCAGCCTGGCATTCTCCTACAATAGGCTGATTAGAAGGCCAGTTTTCACTTCCAAGTTTTAGCCACTCCGGCCCATTCCACCACAAACTTGACTGTGCAAGATCTTTCACTGAAATTCCTCGTGTTGGTAAATCAGCGGGGTTTTGGGTGCCTGGACAATGCTTCCATTGCTTGGGATCTGTGTGCACTTGAATTTCCTCCACCCTATTGGCAACAAATGGTTTCCATTTCCTTGCCTGGCTTCTTAATCAGTGCCAAACTATAGTGGAGTCTGTCCAATAATAGCTTGGAATTTCAGAGAGGGCCAAAGACTTTTGCACTATAACTGCACCCATCAATTCCAACCTTGGAACAGAAAGCCTTTTCAAAGGTGCTACTCTGCTCTTTGCAGCAACCAACCTGCAACTTACTTCCTCTTGCAATGCGCCTCTTATATAAATACAAGTTGCATAGGCTTCCTCACTTGCATCACAAAAGATGTGCAGCTCCAAATTGTCTGGACTATTGTTCAACTCTCCAAAGTACCATCTTGGGATTTCAATGTCTCCAAGATGTGCCAATTCTTTGAACCAATATTTCCACCTTACCACCATATGATCAGGTAACTCTTGGTCCCAACCAAGTCCAATTTCCCAGAGGCTCTGAAACCAAATTTTTGACTTTATCACAAATGGAGCCAGGAATCCAAGAGGATCAAAGACCTTTGAAGCCAAACTAAGAGCTGTACGTTTTGTCCACCTTGTCTCATTCTCAGCCAGCTCTACTAAAGATTTCCCATTGAAGGTAAACAAATCATCATCTTGCTGCCAAACAATGCCTAGCACCTTTGCGTCTATTGCCCACAACTCCTTAATACCAGAATCCTCAATACTTTCTGCTGCATCAGGTACTACACAGGAATGACTCATAAACTCTTGTAATTGCGAATGATTGGTCTGCCATTTTCTAAGCTCCATGCCAGCCTCCCTCATTATAGCTCTAGCCTCCATGAATATCTGTTTAGCCATTTCTGTATTATCCACGGAACACAGCAAATCATCAACATAAAAATTTTTCCTTATGTGTTCAATAGTGTTAGGATAGACTTCAGAATATTTCTTAAAATGGTACTGCATAGTAGCTGCCAACAGAAATGGACTAGAGCTGAGGCCAAACAACACTGACTTCATTCTATATGCTTGAACCTTAGGTTCATTTTCCAACAAGTCTTTCGTATCCACCCACAGATACCTTACTGCATCTCTGTCCTCTGGTTTTAACTTTATCCGCAAAAAGGCTTGCTTCACATCTGCAGTCAATGCTACTCTACCAAACCTGAATCTCAGTAACAAGGAAAATAAATCTGCATTTAAATTTGGCCCAGCATCCAAACAGTCATTCAAGGACACACCACCTCTGTCCTTGGCTGAGCCATCAAAAACTACCCTCAGTTTGGTGGTAGTTTTGTCTCGCCGTACCACTGCATGGTGTGGCAGATAATGTGCCTCCTGGCTCACCAGCTCACCTTGCACCCTTTCAGCATAGCCCTCCCTTACATAACTTAGGATGGCCTCATTGTATTCAATTAACAACTCCTCATTTTTTCTTAGCCTGTACAATGAAGTCTTCAACCTCCGATTAGCTAGCTGAAGGTTTGAACCGGGTTTGCAAGAATCCTTCCATGGTAGGCCAACTTCATAGCAACCATCTCTAAACCCAATCCCTTTTTCAAGTTGCTCTAAAACATCATTGTTCACTGTACTTGCCTGTTTGTCCTTTATGCCAATAGATTCAAGTTCCCAAACGCTTTCAAATGCCTTTCCAGACCATGGCTGTTCTCCTCAATCTTAACAAAAAGAGCCTTAACTTCCATTTCATTGCAATAACTACCATGTAGCATCCAGCCTAGCTTACTTTCAATAGCTACCGGGCCTCGAGATGTGCGGACAATATTACCAGTGATGAAGTCCCAATAATAGTCAGCTCCAATCAAAAGACTAATATCTTCTGTTCTTTCAAACTTATTATTGCCTAAATTAATTCCTTTAACTTGCAATTCTTGGACACATGCCATATCTAAACAAGTAGTGACTGGAGCACAAAGTTCCTCAATCTCTACAGCTTGGACCTTGATAGTGGGACTTTGCGGTAACAACCCTTTAACCAGAACTTCTACCTTCTTAAATTTGGTTCGGTTTTGAACCCAGAAATTCTTAAATTTTCCCTCTTAAGTTCTTTAAACTTCAATTTTCTGGAAATTCTGGTCTTAATAAAACTACACTGGCTACCACTATCAAACAACACTCTTACAGTAGCTTCTCACTCATTCCCAATTAATAAGGCTGCAGTTGTTTGCAATAATCCCCCTTTACTTTTACTCCCTTGCATAGCAGTGGCATGTGCCACTGATGTCTCTACTTCTGGGGTAGGCCTACTAGGAGTGTGTTCACACAATAATGGCTGATGCCTACCATGACATTTTTTGCACAAAATTTTAAACTTACAAAACCTTGCTCTATGACCTTTCAAAAAACATTTAAAACATGCTGTGGACTTAGTTACCCTGTCCTTTCTCTCCTCAAAGGGTAAAGCCTCAGCCACCTCACATTTATGACTTGTGGTTGCCTTCGCAAAATATGCATTCCTTGATTCCCTTTAATTTATTCTCAGAGGATGCATGTAGAGCTGACACTGTACCTGGGCTATTCCTTTTTGTGGAAACTTTGGTGCTGTGCCTGCCTTTGTCCCTTGTTTACCATCCCACTGTGCAAACTCAACTCCCTCTCGTCTTGCTAATTCTGTGCCTAAAAGACAACATCTGCTGAAGGGGGATGTACACATGTTCTGCAGAGTGTCCCCTACTTAATTCAAGCAAAATTGAGCTAGGCAATTTAGACTCCAGTGTAGGAACCAACATTATACCATACCTTTCCATTCCTACACCAAGTTGTCCAGGGACCTAGTTCTAATTTCAAATTCATCATATAACTGCCGTAACTCCTTGACACTATTAGGATTATTAACAGGAGGTATAGCTAAAAGTGCACGGAGGTGGCTTTTAATTAAGATCTCTGGCTTACCAAACCGTTTCTTTAATATATCCCAAGCCACATTATAATTAGCCTCTGTTAATGCTAATCCTGCTATAGTCTTTGCTGCCTCCCCTTCCAAGAGGGACCGCAAATAATTAAACTTCTCCACGGCACTTAACACTTGACTAGAATGAACTGCTGATTGAAAACTGTCTGCCCATCCTTGCCATTCCTGAATACTCCCAGAAAATGTTTTGAGTACAAGCCTCGGTAATTGAACTACAGATCTGTTAACCTTAACTTCACAAACATCATTTGTTGAGTGTTGTGTTTCATTATTAGACCTGGTCTCTAACTGTACTGAGCTGCTAAACTCTTTTGCTCGGAGGCCTACTTTAATTATATCATCAATAATCTCTTCAAAGTAAATTATGTTATTTCTATTTCATCCTCTTCTATAAGAGCCTCAATTTTAACATTTACCTCACTTAGAGCAACCTTTTTAGTTTCTAATATGGAAAGCTGCGCAGTCACTAAGCGTAAATCCTCTTGCTCTATGGCAGAATCTATAGTGGCAATGACCTTTGTAATTAGACCTTTGTAGGCGCTTCTCCTTTTTATAAATTTGTTCAATTCAGATGCACTCATCTTCAATGCAAACAACAATTGGGCTCAATGCCAAATGAGCTGAATTTGCAGAAATACTTAACCAAACTGATCAAACGCAAATTTTACTTTCAAATAAACTGAATTGCTGGGTGGGGTACTAACCAAACCAGTATGGAATACCAAATTTTCCACCCAGGACCTTAATTCAATAATAACCCAAATGAACCAAACCGGTAAATGTAGGCCAAAAACAACGACAGACGACTGGCCAAGTTTCGCAATTGGGCAACCAAACTTTCTACCCTGGGACCTTAATTCAATAATAACCCAAAATTAACCAAACCGGTAAAATGTAGGCCAAAAACGACGACAGACGACTGGCCAAGTTTAGCAATTGGGCAACCAAACTTTCTACCCTGGGACCTTAATTTAATAATAACCCAAAATTAACCAAACCGGTAAAATGTAGGCCAAAAACGACGACAGACGACTGGCCAAGTTTAGCAATTGGGCGACCAAACTTTCTACCCTGGGACCTTAACTCAATAATACTCAACCCGTCTAGGCCTAACTTGGGCTACAATTTGCACAATCAGAACTTTGCCGAAAAATAGTCACTGACTCAGTCTTGGGGTAGAATCCGGTTCTGAAGGACCATGTTATTTTATTTATTTGTTGGGTTCAAAATCCCAGCTGAGCCGTGAATGGCCAAATTCTAAAGGGCCAGTTCTACCTACAGCCCAAGTTAAGCTAAAATTAAAACTTACGGATTTGAGATCCTATTAGGTCCTACCTCAGGGTTGCTGACTCGATGCGGGCCTACCTTAGACCTTAGTTACATGAATTTAATATAAAAACAAAGGGGTACTATTTATGGTCTTCTTTCTCAACCTTGCAACAACAACGCAACCTGGACTATTGCACGATGCAACAATCTTGTATCTAAACAACCAAACTGAATTGCAAGAGAGCTCTCTAACAGACCACACCCTGTACGTACGACATCCCACAAACGAGTAGAAAGAACGCGCAGCGCCCCAAAATGATGCCAACAGTGTGACCAAACAATGATGCCACAAGAGCTCAAAAATGCTAGCTCTAAATTAAGTTAATTTTTCACTAACCTTACAATTATGAGATGGATATATATACACCTTAACTTAATATATACAATAGGGTGGATCGATTTTACATTTTTTTCGATTTCCATATTCTAATAGAGACAAAAACTTGCGCATGCATGAGAAAATAGCCTCTGTAAAATCTTAGCTTAATAGGTAATCATCTTCTGCCCCCGGCAGAGCGATAAAAATCATATTTTAGTAGTCAAAAACGTATTTTTAAACCCTAGCCTAGAGTCATAAAATTTAGCGTGTGTGTTATTTCATGCCTAAGCAACGATATAAATGCTATGGGAAATATATAAATGCATTATTTAAGACAAAGAGCCGATCTGAAAATATGTATATTATACATATTTTCAGATCGGCTCTTTGTCTTAAATAATGCATTTATATATTTCCCATAGCATTTATATCGTTGCTTAGGCATGAAATAACACACACGCAAAATTTTATGACTCTAGGCTAGGGTTTAAAAATACGTTTTTGACTACTAAAATATGATTTTCATCGCTCTGCCGGGGGCAGAAGATGATTACCTATTAAGCTAAGATTTTGCAGAGGCTATTTTCTCATGCATGCGCAAGTTTTTCTCTCTATTAGAATATGGAAATCGAAAGAAATGTAAAATCGATCCACCCTAATATACAAGCAATGCTGCATCAATCAGCTTAGTCATCATATCGCCTTGGGACAACAATGGTTCTTCCTCTTCTAGATTTTCTAACAACCATTACATATATACAAAAGGTACTAAACATAATTTTTTATTAAAATAAATCATAATTAAACATTTCAACTACATAAAACTAAGTACAATTGAAAAAAATAATTTTGGCCGTTTTTTAACCCATTTGTGGCACTGTGCGTCGGTTGGGTTCCGCCTGTTCACCTCTAAAAAAAAGTGTGCTCTTCAGCAGGAGAAAACCCTTCCTGTCCCCTCTGTCACGTTATACGACGATCCTCTTGAGGTGGTTCCCTCCACGCGGTTTCTGGGCATGATTCTGGACTGACGGCGGCTCAACTGGGTTCCCCATTTCGAACACCTGAAGCACTCCCTCCAATGTCCCCTCGCTCTCCTAGATTACCTCTCCCACACCACATGGGCCGCAGACCAACGCGCTCTCCTTCGCCTTTACACTTCCATGGTCTGGTCGAAGCTAGACTATGGCAGTGTCGTATACGGCTCAGCCTCCAACCTGCCTCCGTATCTTGGACCCGGTACTTAATAGGGGCCTCCGCCTCTCCACTGGTGCCTTCCACAGCCTCCAGCCTCGAAGCGGAATGCAATTACCTCCCTCTCGCCCTCCAACGGGGTCTGCTCCTCATGAGGACATACATACCTTCGTGCACAGAGACTACCCTCTTCGCTTCTATGCGCGGCGATTTCTGAACTCCCATCCCAGGGACGGAGCTGGCACTTCACTGAAGCGGTCCGCTCTTTCCTGGCCCTTTCCAACATGCCTCCCCCCCTCAGTTATCCCGATCTCAAACAGCATCTACCCTTCCTGGCTCCTCACCCCTATCAAGTTTTGTAGGGACCTGTGTGCCCTACCAAAGTCTACCATGATCGCTACGGTATATAGGTCACTTTTCCGAGAACACGCAACCCGACACCCGGACACAGTCTCCATTTATACAGATGGTTCCCGCTCGGAGGTTGGTACGACCCCTTCAGCGGTGATATTGGCCCAGCCGCTCTCTCGAGGTGTCAGCTTGCCCCGCGAGACCTGTTTTCTCAGCAGAACTCTTCGCGATTATGGAGGCCCTCGACATTGTGCGCACCCACTCTGCCAGTTCCTTTGTCATTTATTCAGATTCCCAAAGCGCTCTCTCTCTCTCTCTCTCTCTCTCTCTCTCTCTCTCTCTCTCGAGAGAGAGAGAGAGAGAGAGAGAGACTTTGGGAATCTCTCTCTCGAGGAGAGAGAGCTTTGGGAATCTCTCTCGAGGAGATAGATAGATTTACCCCCCCCCCCCCCCACCTAAATCCGCTCGTCCGCACCATCCAACAAACCTTCCACTTTTTAACGACTTTCCCACACAAGACAATCGCCTTCTGCTGGGTCCCGGCACATGTCGGCATCCAGGGTAATGAGGTGGTGGATCGTACGGCAAAGACGGCCTGCTTACTGCAGGCCTCCTCCCGGCTCCTCCCTTTTTCCGACTTCTTCCCGACTCTCCGCTCCCACTTCCGCTCCATCTGGCAACGGGAATGGGACCAGACCACACACAACAAATTGCACAAGATCAAACCGCAACTAGGATACTGGGCCTCCTCATTCCACCAGTCTCGCCATAAAGAAGTGATTTTAGCTCGTCTCCGCCTTGGACACACACGCATTACATATGGTCACCTTATGGCTAAATCGCCAACCCTGTTCTGCCCTACCTGCCCTACCCCGCATCACCGTCGTACGCCTCCTAGTCGAATGCCCAAACCTGTCCGCTCTTCGTCACAGGTGTTTCCCTCTCTTCTCCAGTATTTCCATACCCGAGCGTCTACAATCCATACTCGGCGAAGGACCCCACTTTTCAGCGGAAGCGATTTTCCTGTTTCTCGCCCATTCCCATCTGCTTCATCGCATCTAAGTCTATACCCCTCCTTCCGCCTATCCAGTAACCAAACCTTACTCACCCCGAGTCTACCATCCCCAACCCAGTGACACCACCCATCCACTGTCTTGCCGAGATATATACCAATATACCACTTTCCGTAGGTACCAATAAAGTAAAGAAGGAAAAAAATATATATATATATCCCAAAGCTGGATCCTATCTGTTTGGCAGATAGCTGGTGAGGGAATCTATATTTTGGGGCCTCTTTGCGAGTGACCCGTTGCCCACGTCGGGCTAACATCATGAAAAAGAACGACTATAGTATTTGTCATTTACCATTACTTATTCAAACTATAGCGGTTTTAATTTTCCCAGAAGAGTTCCTTGTTCCATGCACGGTCTGTGTGTAACATTAAAAGATCTCAGGGGACTTTACTTTATACATAAACTGAAATATATGGGAATAACAGGAAAAGTAGGGAAATGGATATATAATTTCCTTACTGAGCGGCGGCAAGTCGTTACAGTACAAGGAGTATCATCATCAGAATCAGAGGTCCTCAGCTCAGTACCATAAGGAACAGTATTAGCTCCACTACTATTCATAATCATGCTAACTGACATAGATGAGGACGTTACCAGAGACAGCACAGGAACATCCTTTGCGATGACACAAAAATCAGTAGAAAAATAAGAAACCCAGAAGATATAGGATCTCTACAAACCGACATGAACAGAATCTGCAAGTGGACGGAAGACAACAATATGAAGTTTAACACAGAGAAAGTTCAGCTGTTACGGTACGGAAAAAGAGAGGACCTAAAATCACTGGAATATTATACCCCAAATGGACAGGAAATTCGGAGAAATTCTAGAGCAAAAGATTTAGCGGTTGTAATGACTGATGATGCGAAATTTGAAACACAAAATAAGATATCAGTGAACAGAGCAAAGAGAATAACTGGGCAGATACTGAGAACCTTTAAACGAAGGGATAGGAATATAATGATTCCTCTACTGAAAACACTGATCATACCCAAATTGGAATACTGCTCGGTCCTAACATCCCCATATAAAAAAGAAGTCATTAGACAACTAGAAGGGATTCAGAGAAGCTTCACAGCCAAGATCAAGGGGTGCAAAGAACTAAATTATTAGGAAAGGTTACGCAAACTAAACCTATATTCACTGGAAGGGAGAAGAGAGAGATACACCATCATTTACACTTGGAAAATAATGGATAAACTAGTTCCTAATCTTACTCTGATCCCTGTAACTCCCCAAACAAGGGTAGAAAGTAGAAAAGGAAGACTGTGTCGTGTTCCCAAATTAAGGGCGAGACAGGGAACTTCCTTAACCCTGAAAGAAAATAGTTTTTTGTGAGAACCAAAACTGTTTAATCAGCTGCCCAAAGGCCTAAGGAACACGAATGGTGTTGCAGTGGACATCTTCAAAAGTAGATTAGACGCCTGGCTCAGAACAATCTCCGATGAGCCAGGCGTACCTGGCTATGTGAGGCGGAGAGTACAAGAAACCAACTTGCTGCTTCACCAGGCCAACTCGAGAGGAGGGGTGACAAGCTTGACCTTCATGAAATGAGGAATCGTCGCACGGAACCTTTGAAAGGTTGAAAGGAAAGGACCATTCTGAGTTCAATATATATATATATATATATATATATATATATATATATAATATATATATATATATATACACACACAAACTCAGAATGGTTCCCTGAGAAAATTATATGTTAAACACAGACCGTGCATGGAACAAGGAACTCTTCTGGGAAAATTAAATCCACTATAGTCCGAATAAGTAATGGTAAATGACAAATACCATAGTTTTTCTTTTTCATGATGTTAGCCCGATGTGGGCAACGGGCTAACATCATGAAAAAGAAAAACTATGGTATTTGTCATTTACCATTACTTATTCGGACTATAGTGGATTTAATTTTCCCAGAAGAGTTCCTTGTTCCATGCACGGTCTGTGTTTAACATATATATATATATATATATATATATATATATATATATATATATATATATATATATATATATATATATATATATATATATACATATATATATATATATATATATATTATATATATATAATATATATTAGTGATGTAGGTCACATCCGTATCCGCGGAACATCCGCACATTTTCTCGCATCCGCACTTTGGACTACGGATGTCGTGCGGATGTGGACCGTTGAGATAAAACGTCATTAATAAGCGGAAATTATCAAATTCTACTATATTAATAGAACTAGTTCATTGTGCGCAAAAGTGATGCAAGCGACAAGACGAGAGGCTGTTCTTGTATGAAGTTACTCTCTTGCAACCTACTTAGATCCACGTTACAAAGCTAAGTTATTTTCACCTAGTACATTAGAACGAGTTAAATCATCACTTGGCAAAGCAGTTGAAGAGCTTCAATCTCTTGAATCTGTCGCTTCGCCACCCACCAAAAGAATAAAAGTTTCAGTGACAGAACCAACACCTTCAACAAGCAAATCTATCACAGAATCTGTCTCTCAGTTTCTTGAGTCAAGCAGCAATGACGAGACCTACGCGATGTCAAAAGATGTAGTAAAAATGATCGAGAGCTATCACCAAGAAAAACGCCTGGCTGCATGTGACAATCCTATTAGTTGGTGGAAAAATACGCAGAATATCTATCCATACTTGAGTAAACTTGCAAGGAAACATTTAGCCTGTCCTCCAACAAACGTACCAAGCGAGAGATTATTTAGCAGTGCTGGATTAATATATGATGAAAAGAGAAACAGACTGGCAGCAGAAAAGGCAGAAAAATTAATGTTCCTTAAGCATAACCTTCCTATAATTAAGTTTGAACATTAAACGATGAACATCTTAGTTTACTTTATTTTAATTACTCATTTATAAATATGCCTAATAAAACTTTAAACTTAATATAAATAGTTATCAAGCTAATTAAAGATCTCTTTCTATAAGGGTGGAGGTTGGGGAAAGAGGTCGGTGGGGTGCATTTGAGTTGGGTTCACGTCCCGCATCCTGGTAACACAATTATGGTTTCTAATTGTGGCTGAAACTCAACAAAATATAACGAATTTATTTGCAGACGAATTCACTAATTGATTTCTATATTAGTTAGATGCTTGATATTATTTTATATGTTCAGAGAAAAGTACAGCAATTATTGTACAATTAATCAATTATATTACATTTAGCTACAGCTCTCTCTATATAATACTTATTATATACGTTAAACACAACAAATCTCGAATATATCCTAAAAAATAACGAAAATGTAGACATCCGCATCCGCGGATGTTGAAATCAAACATCCTCATCCGCATCCGCGGATGTGAAAAAAATGACATCCGCTACATCACTAATATATATATATATATATATATATATATATTATATATATTTCCTTTGCTTTGTCCGGAGCTATGGGGCGCGTTCCTCTATGGCCAATGTGGGGATGCATCTTCCTCTGATGTTAGGTGCTCTCTCTCTCTTCGTGGACCATTGGACCCGACTGTGGACTAGGGTGGATCGATTTTACATTTTTTTCGATTTCCATATTCTAATAGAGAGAAAAACTTGCGCATGCATGAGAAAATAGCCTCTGCAAAATCTTAGCTTAATAGGTAATCATCTTCTGCCCCCGGCAGAGCGATGAAAATCATATTTTAGTAGTCAAAAACGTATTTTTAAACCCTAGCCTAGAGTCATAAAATTTTGCGTGTGTGTTATTTCATGCCTAAGCAACGATATAAATGCTATGGAAATATATAAATGCATTATTTAAGACAAAGAGCCGATCTGAAAATATGTATAATATACATATTTTCAGATCGGCTCTTTGTCTTAAATAATGCATTTATATATTTCCCATAGCATTTATATCGTTGCTTAGGCACGAAATAACACACGCTAAATTTTATGACTCTAGGCTAGGGTTTAAAAATACGTTTTTGACTACTAAAATATGATTTTCATCGCTCTGCCGGGGGCAGAAGATGATTACCTATTAAGCTAAGATTTTGCAGTGGCTATTTTCTCATGCATGCGCAAGTTTTTGTCTCTATTAGAATATGGAAATCGAAAAAAATGTAAAATCGATCCACCCTACTGTGGACCCGTCTGATCTCCTGCTTGTTTCTCTTTTTCTTTCTCCTCCCCTTCCTCTGGCCTTTTTTTTTTACCTTGATTTGACGCTTTCCTTAAACTTTGGGTGAGGGGGAGGTGGTTGTCCTTCACCCTTGTCACCAACCCAAACCCAAGCCCTGTCTCTGCCAACTCTCGCTGCGCGTTGGATGAGTGGCCACCTTTTAGGGACGGGGACTGGGTATGGATGTATCTCCCCTGCGTGACATTTATTGGCGGTGGGACCGTGTGCGCCCATGATTCGTCTTTCCCTTGTTGGAGTCGGTGGTGGCTGGATGCGCGCGGGGTATGAAGTTTCCCTTTTTTTTTTCCTATGGCTTCTTGGCTGACGACCCCTGCCTCTAATTCTCGGACTACGATTTTGGATACTCCTCTCTTCTTTCTAGCCCCTGTTGTTTCTTCGGGGAATGGTCCTGTCCAGACTACTTCCCCTTCGATCGCTTTGTCGGTATCTTCCACCAAGATGGTTGATTCTCGTCCTCGTACGTCTACTATTGCTACTTTCGAACCTTATGCTCCTCAATGGTTTCCTCGGGGTTCTTCCCCACGGAGTACCCTTTCTCCTCCCCATGAACACCGCCGAACTCGTCAGTCTTGGAAGCCCGTTTACCTGCCCTCAACATTTCCGTCCTCCTCGATTTTCCCTATCGCCGTTTTTATTATTAAACTGACCACCTCTCGTTCTTTGCTTTCCCACCGTGTTGCTGTCTTTCGCAGTCTTGCGGCTTCTGCCCAGGTCTCTTGGAAGAATATTTCGGAGCTCCGTGACCGGTCTTTACTCATCAAATCTCGATCTCCAGAACAGAGTAGTGCCCTGGCTACGATTTCCATCTTGGGCGATTGTCCGGTCTCTTGCGTCCTCGATTCGAGTGAACTCTTGCTAAGGTACGATCTGTGCCCCCTCAACTCTAGACGTCTCGGAGGAGGACCTCCGCTCCTGTTTTGTAGAGTGGAAGGTGTCTTCCGTACATCGTTTTACGAAGCATGTTAATGTCTTGTCTTCTGCCCAACCCGCGCCTACGCTTGACCTTTGACCAGCTGTCGCCTCCACCACACGTCTGGTATGCTTGGCTTCGTTTTGATGAACGGCCTTGTTTTCCTTCATCTACCCGTTGTTTTAATTGCCAGACATTAGGGCATACTGGTTCCCGTTGTCGCCAGTCTACTCGTGTCTGCGTTCATTGTGGCCAGGGTTTCCATGGTGTGCCATGTTCTAACACCACTCCTTGTATTAACTGTGGTGATAACCATCTTGCTTCCTCGGCTTCATGTATTATTTATAAGTTCGAATTTGAAGTTGTTACTCTCAAGACCAAGGAGCGCACGACTTTTCTTGAGGCTCGAGCCTCGGTCCGTGTTCGTTTTGTTCGAGAACATGTCACATTCGCTGACATTCTTCGTGGTTCTCGTTCGCAACCTGACCGTTTACGGAAACCCCCTTCTGCCTCGTCTCTTCCCCTAGTTCCTTTTTCGCTCACTTCGGCCCAGTTCCGCTCTCCACAGCGTCGGTCTCAGCAGTCTCCATGTGTTTCTCCTCGACTTTCCTTGGCCCGAACGCCCTCGCGCCGCATTCTCTCTCGTTCGAGGGCGTCTGCTGGGCTGCCTCCTTGTGGGGACCCTCCTGCTGGTCGGGGGGGGGGGGGTATTAAGCGTAGGGCCGAGGAGACCTCCCCTGGTTTTCCAGTTTCTCACCGCCGCCATCGTTGCTCGGATCTGGTTCTCTCTCCGCAAACTACCCCTGCCACTATGAGTGGTTTCCTTGCAGACCCTGCCCGAGGTTCTCCTTCATCCTTCTGTCCCAGGTCGGTGACCCCTCCTCCTCCAAGCAGGAACCCTGTATGTACTATGGGTCCTGGTGGCTCAATTCCCTATTCCCAGGTGGACCTCGTCAGTCTCTCACCAAAGTCGTCTGTCCCTGTTCCTCGCCCTCGGAACTTCCGGCAGTTGGAGAGGCAACTTGCGGTGTTGGACTCGCTTCCGTCAGCCTTACCCGCCCGTTCTCGCTCCTTGTTAGACCTCTCGATGCCCCCCAACATATTCTTGCTCTTCTTCAACCGTTCATTCTGGCTCCGCCTCTCCTTGTTTCGACAATACCTCTGTCCCTGCTCCTTCTTTAGGAAGTTTTGCATACCAGTTCCTGTTACCTCATCTCTCCCTGTTCCTTCTTTAGGAAGTTTTGCATACCAGTTCCTGTTACCTCATCTCTCCCTGTTCGCCCGTCTGATCCCCGCCTGCGGCCTTAGCCCGAACAGGTTGGGTCAGATCCGGACTTGTTGGAGAACAGCCGTATCTGCTCCATTGTTTCTGGACAGTAGTTCTTTAACTTTCCTTCTCATATTTAACGTTTACCTCTTCGTATCTAACTTTTACTTTTACCATTTAACTTTTATTTTTTATACTTTTCCCTTTCACACTTTTAAACTTTTCTCTTTTATAACTCCATTACAATGACTAATTTTAGTTCCATCCTTCAATGGAACTGTCGCGGCATTTTTGCCAACTATGAGGGTCTTTCCTTTCTTTTACAAACGTACCAACCTGCTTGTGTTTGTCTCCAAGAAACATTTTTGGGTTCTCGATCTATGCCTTCTCCTCCTGGCTATATCTCCTTTACAAACCCCCTGCCCGCTCACGGTCCTCGAGGTGCTTCACCATCCTTGTTCATAAATCAGTCCCTTGTCGCCCCCTTGTACTTCGATCTACGTTGCAGGTGTTGCAGTCCGGCTTTCTTTGTCTCGGCATTATGCCGTCTGTTCCGTTTACCTCCCTCCACACGCCCCGTCTCTCAAGAGGAGCTAGTGGAAGTTATTGATCAACTCCCTAGACCTTTCTTACTTTCAGGTGATTTTAACCTTTAAACTGCGCATTAGCGAATTATTAATAATCATCGTGTGCACAAAAAATTAAGGTTTATGAATTTTGATAAAAACTTCTAGAAATGTAACGATAACGCAAAATTCATATCGTCAGATGCTCCAAGATTTCTACTTACCACAACTAATTAGTTTTACCGTAAAAGAAATAACTGCATTGCCTCAGATTCACAGTGGTTTCAGCAGGATGGAGTACCTCCACACACTGCTTGTGAAACTCGCAACTTTGTGAGGAAGCATTTTTTTCGGCGACTAGGCCCTCTTCATGAGCCAGTTACTATAGCAGTAAAGCGTATAAGTATCGTGAATTGGCGATCGTCATTTGAATATTAAAGCAGTAAATCGTGTATCATCAATTGATGATCATAGCAGTGAATCGTGTATCGTCAATTAGCGATCATAGCAATTTAAGGGTTAATAGTCGTAGCCCAGTGTGGGGTGATGTTCGGGACAACTTCTTGGCTGGTTCCTTGATCTCCCTGATGTCATCCCACTTCCTCTACTGTCTCAATTCATGTGCTCCTACTTACTATCACGTTCACACTGATACTTTCTCCTGCATTGATATCTCCTTTTGTTCTACCAATGTTCTCCTGGACTTTTACTGGGAAGTCCTGGGGGATGACTACGGGAGTGACCATTTGCCGGTGCGGCTGTCGTTTATTGTTCCCGACATGAATTTGCCACTTCCCCCCCCCCTCCCCGTTGGCTTTTTTCTAGAGCCGACTGGGAGTCCTATCGTAGTCTTACCGACGTGTCCTGTACAGTGTACAGCCCATTATTTTTCATCGGTGAACAGATGTTATTTCCTGGGTTCGAGAATTTCGAATGTGGTGGTCTCCAAAGTCTGCTACTCGCCGGTTTTACCGCCATAAATCTCCAGATAACCGCATTGCCATGCGAAGGGCTCGGGCAGTGGCCCGTCGAGTCCTTAAACAAGCCCGGAGAGACTCCTGCCAACAATACGTCTCCGGGATCACATCTTTGACCCCGATTGCCACGGTTTGGAACCGGGTCCGCCGCTTCTCCCGAAAGTTCACTCGTCATCGTCCCCCAGTCCTCCATGTCTGTGGTAAGGACATTTTTAACCCAAAAGAAGTGGCGAATACTCTGGCTCTTTCGTTTGCCGCAGCTTCAAGTGTCGCCGGATATTCTCTGGCTTTCCATTTACGGAAAGATACAATGGAGAGAGAGGATCTCCATTTCGACCGCCCGAACAATGAACCTTATAATCGATTGATGACGATGTGTGAACTCAAATCTGCCTTATCCTCCCGGAGAAACTCAGCGCCTGGTCCGGATGGTATCCATTACAAAATGCTGCAGTCCATACATATTTTTTTTTCTTCTTTCTTTAATTTACTGCCGATTCGTACCTAGTGAAAGTGGTACATATCTCGGCGAGGCAGTGGGTGGGTGGTGTTACTGAGTTGGGGATGGTAGACTAGGAGGGTGAGTAAGGTTCAGTTGCTGGATAGTGGGTAGGAGGGGTATGGTCTTAGATGCGATGAAGTAGATACGGCCACATACGCAGTGTCCTCCTTTTTAAATGGCCACCCTATATGACAGTCTTGGTTCAGACAACTGCTGGTTTACAATACCTTATTTTTGTAATGTAGCAAAGATTATATATGCATATTAAGTTCTGTTATAATAAGTGTTATATGAAGTGGCTATGTTATAATAAGTGTTATAAGAAGTGGCTGTTATAATAAGTGTTATAAGAAGTGGCTATGTTAATAAGTGTTATAAGATATCTCAGGTAATAACAATATACATAAAATTGTCAGATAATTAATCAAATAGTATGCCAGTATGCTAGGTTAAGTGGTTATGTTGGCCTTATTTTTATATTAAGTTCAATTACGTAAGATTGTACTTGTATGTTAGGTTAAGTGGCTATGGGTTGTGAATGATCCGCAATAAAGATGTTTTGTTTGTTTTTGTAAACCCACTTTTTTTTCCCTTTTCTCATCCTCTCTCTACTTGCATGTTATGACAGTGTTTCTTTGAGTTAAGACTGTGTTTGCATGGTTTGTAAGCGTTCTTATTTTACTTCTTTTCATCTTTCACCCCTTTCCTATTCTCTTCGACTATTTTTCTGACTTGTCGGCAGTGGCCGGCGGATGATGATGGTGAGTCTCTCTCTCTCTCTCTCTCTTTTTCTGAATGAATGTTAACCCACGAATGATAGGTTTTGCTACTTACTTAAAAGAAGAGAACAAGGGGTTAACTCCCTATTCTCTCGGGCTAACCTTAGAATGGATCTTAGGGTCTTTGTTAGCCTGAGTTTCTGTAGATCTTCTCTTAACATTCTTGGTGTTTTCTTTTCTCGTGCTTTCCTGGAAAGATCACATATACTCTTTTTCCAAAACAGCTTGTAAGATGTTAGAAAATCTAGAAGGGGAAGTCATTGTTGTCCCAAGGCGATATGATGACTAAGCTGATTGATGCAGCATTGCTTGTATATATTAAGTTAAGGTGTATATATCCATCTCATAATTGTAAGGTTAGTGAAAAATTCACTTAATTTAGAGCTAGCATTTTTGGGCTCTTGTGGCATCATTGTTTTGGGTGGCATAATTTTTTGGGGCACTGCGCGTCTTTTCTACTCGTTTGTTGAATGCAGCACTTACAGGGAGTGGTCTTATAAAGAGCTCTCTTGCAATTCAGTTTGGTTGTTTAGATACAAGATTGTTGCATCGTGCAATGGTGCAGGTTGTGTTGTTGTTGCAAGGTTTAGAGACCATAAATAGTGCCCTTTTTGTTTTTTTTATCTTAATTTTATGCAACTCAGGCCTAAGGTAGGCCCACAGCGAGTTAGCAACCCTGAGGTAGGACCTAATAGGACCAAGTCCATAAGTTTTAGTCTCGCTTAACTTGGGCTGTGTGGCCCTTCAGAGCTTGGCCGTTCAGGGCTCAGCTGGGATTCTGAACCCAATAAAATAAAATATAACAAGAAGTTAGGTGTGCTGTACCGCCTTCGCAGTTTCTTCACTGCCACCCCATCAATTGCTCTCTCTGTACAGGGGTCTTGTCCGCCACTGTATGGAGTAGGCTTCTCGTGTGTGAGATGGCTCAATCCACACAAACCTACTTGACGGGGTGAAATTAAAGGCTTTTCGTCTCATCAATTCACTGCCTCTTACTGACTGGCTTCAATTCCTCTCTCCACCGCAATGTTGCCTCACTCTCTCTTTACTATCGCTATTATAATGGACACTGCTCTTCTGAACTCTCTAACAGCACGCCTCCTCCTTTAAAAAAGAGCACGCAGCACCAGACTTTCTATACATTCTCATACCTTTTCTGTGCAACTCTCAACCACAAGAGTTAATCGGTATTTTCAATCTCTCATATACTCAACCGGTGTAACGTTGAAAAATGAGGTACTTCGTTATTCAACGTTAATAAATGAGGTGTACCTCATTTGTCAACGTTACACCAGTCAACTCTGGAACAAGCTTTCTCAATCCATCTTTTCCCCGTCTATGACATCCAATCTTTCAAAGGCAGAGTGTCCGGGCATCTCGTAAACCCTGGACCATGATTTTGGCTCTTCTTTTTCTTTGGGGTTGGGGGCGCTTTTGCGGGCATTGCTCTTGCCCCCTCCTTCCTGCATAAAAAAGTACAACGTACACAGCCTATGAACACGCGGGACACGTCGTGGGCAATAGGATAACACTGCTTCCCATTGATCAGTGTTGATCCCGTCTGATCGTAGTTGGATGGGAGGCTGTCTTCTGTATCCACGTTATGTAGCGACCTCGGATCCCACGTCCTCACTGTCAAATGACAGACGTGCGAAGGAGGTTAAACAACCTTCATTAAATAAACAAAGCATTAAAGTAACTTAAAATACGAAAGTTCTTCCGATATTTTTCATTCTAAATTGAGTTTTTATCCAGCAAAACGTTTTGGTAATTGAGTGCATGATTTTCTAACCATTTCAAAGCTTACCAATATGAGCCAGTCCACACGTGCAAAATTTCATCCTCTTTTTGAAATCGAGGAAAAGCCAGTGGCACGATGAATTTACAAAAATGCCACAACCATCAAAATCTTAATCTTTACACCCAAAACCAATACTACCAAATTTGTGAAGCTGCACTTAAAATCTAAGTGACTCGTGAGTTCAGTGTAAATGTTAAAATCTGATTTAATTAAAATTTTGTTGGAAATCGCTCAAATGAAAGTATTTACACATTATAATGCGAGCGTGGACCAACTAGATGTAGGAAATCTTGGGTCAGGTTTCAAATGTTGCATTACGAAATCTTGACAATGTTTAGCGCAGTTTTTGCAACAGATTTAGGACTGGTGTCTACGGTTTTGTTCATTTGGTGTGTTTGGTGTTCATATTGTCGTTTACGATTTCATGATTGAGCCTCCAGTGAATTTTCAAGATATAAAAACTGATACTTCGTAAGAGTTTAAGCAGTACATCTAATCACGTTGTTGTTGTTATTGGTTAGCCGATCAGCCCACCCTGATCGAGCAAGCCGGCGGCATGCAGGGAACCGATCGCCTTCTCCGGAGTGGACTAGAGGTTCAGCGCACTAGTGATGTTGTGTTGTATTCTATGTTGTGCTAAAGCGGTACAGTCTGTCATAATGTGTTCAATTGTTTGTGGTGTGTCCTGGCACAGGTGGAAGGTGTCGTCTGTGGAGTTGTCTAGTCTGTGTTTATATGTCTGTAAGTTGGGGTGATGTCCACATCAGAATCGCACCTAGGACCACATTCGGACCGAGTCTTGTCAGTGTTTTGTGGGTTAGGTGTGTGTACACGTGTTTCCTGTACTGTGTGATGTCTGTGGGGCGTGGTACGGAATGGAGTATTTGGTTATAAATGTCTCTCTGGTGTTACCTTAATGGTTCCCCAATCTTCCCTAATTTTCAGTATTTTTGTTTCTGTGTACATGTGTTCTATTGTTGTTTTGCATTGTCTGTAAGGTGTGTGTGTGTGTGTGTGTGTGTGTGTGTGTGTGTGTGTGAGATAATGGGTGTCCAGCATGGGCTAGCATAGTCCATAACTGAGCGAATATACTGTTTGTATACGAGTGATGTTGTTTCCTGCTGGTGTCCAAAGTTTGTGCCTGTTAGTACCTTAAGCGTGTTGAGTCTTGACGTACATTTGTTTTTAATGTCCTGAAGGTGGTGTGCAAAAGATAATGATGTGTTGTATGTGACCCCAAGTATTTTGGTCCTGTGAGTGTGTGGAATGTTGTTGTTTAGTGTAAGCTGTGGCGTTATCTGGTGTTCTTTTGTGCTAGCAAAGTGATGGTTGATTCTGTGGGCGCTACTTTGAGTCTATTGTGTGAGCCAGTCTTGTATACTGTTTATGTATGTTTGTAAGTTATTTGTAGCGGTGTCGATGTTGTTGTGGGTGGACGTTAGTGTGATGTCATCTGCATATGATAAGGTAAGCTTGTTATCTATTGGTGTTGGGATGTCATGCATGTGTAAGTTGAAGAGTGTTGGTGAGAGAACAGAGCTTTGAGGGACCCCGTTCGGTAAAAGCTTGTTTTTGGATGACTTGCCATTAAATGTGACATGTATCTTCCTGAAAGATAGTTGCTCAGCCACCTTTTGTTGTTATTGTGCATGTTTGTGTTGCGAAATTTGTTTATGAGAGGGAAGTGTGGGATAGCATCAAATGCTTTACTCATGTCTATTGTTGCTAATAGTGTACGTTAAGCTGGTCGTCTGGTGTTAATACCATCCATGATGTGATGCGTGAGGTTAGTGAGTAATGTCGTGGTTAGTAGTATAGCCGCAAAATGTCGGACAGCAATGGATCAATTTGAAAATTTCCCCCCCTCACCGTCCTTCATGGCGGTCCTCCACCGTCCTTCATGGCGGTCCCTCCTTTATGAGGTGTTCTTCATGGTCCTTCAAAAAAAAAAAAAGGGAAAAAAGGAAAAAAAAAGAGGGGGGAAAAATAAAATAAATTTAAAATTAAATTTTAAAAATGATTCGTCTTCACCTTCCTTCAAAAAAATTTAAGAAAGGATTGAGCCTCGCTTTCCTTCTTGAAAAAGTCCTTTCATGAGACAAACAAGAACAAACATGCAAAAACATACATACATTCGAGTACTTCCTGTTCAGGCAAATTCCGCCAGACAGTAGAAATGGAAACGAATATCTGAAAGGTTTTTATAAGCCTAACCACATTGCGCATCAACACATCCAATTTTCAAATGTTAACAAATTGCGAACAATACATAAATGAAAATCAGTGTGATCATATTTTAAACCGAATACAAGTTCTTTGTTTAAGATCTGCATTATGAAAAATAAAATTAATATTTATCATTTTAATTTAAATAAATTAATTTCTCTCTTTTTTAAGGGAAACTGGCTTATTTTCAAACGAGATGACCTTCAAATACAATATATACATATAGTACACGCATATTTGTTTATTTACTTTTAAATATGTAGTTTTCTGTTATTTACATCGCTATATACCATTACATTCACTTTCACATGCTATCTTCTGGTATATGAACTAATAATTTTACCGTTCATCAAATTTCGTTATAAAATTACATGTGTTAAAAAGAACATCAAGTTGCGTAACGATGCTTTAAACTAAATCACCAAAGTTGTTTTCCTCCTCTAAACATCCGCTTAAATATTATTACTAATATTGATTTATTGTTATTATTACATGTATATATGTACACGTGTTAAGAGTATTTAAATTAAATATATTGATTTCAATTCCCTTCGTAATAAAAGCATCTGGCAACTATACCCCCAATCTTGCTATATATTTCTCTCAGTAATTGTTTTCAGGTTAGTTGTTAAGTTTAACTTTCTTCTAAAGACTATTAGTTGATACTAATCTTGCTATTATTATTATTATTATTATCATATATATATATATATAATATATATATATATATATATATATATATAACATCCAAATAAGTAGGTTCGGGTAAAAAAAATTCTTATTAGATGCAATTAAAGAAAACGGGATGTCGAATTTGTGTGGGTTGTCATTTTTAAATAGATGCAGCGGGAAATAGGTACTGAAAGTTGAGAGATTTTTCATTAAGAACCTTTCTACTTGTAGTTATAGTTAGGACTATTCACATTACTTTAATTATCATTTCTCTAATTTAACGGCTGTTCACAATTCCTCATAATTCTCATAATAAACGTATTTGTTTTCACACCAGTCAGGCCACTGCTTACATCAATCACACAGAATGTTCATGCTTATTGTTTTTGTCATTAGCTGTACCAATCATGTCTTTACAGACTGAAGCCTACCGTTATACAACGTTTAAAATCTTATAATTTAATACTTTATGATATCAGATCTCGTACAAAAACATCATTTTCTGTACAAATGGCCACAAAAATACTTTCAATCATAATAATGTACTCATAGAACGCACCATACGCTTTTCACTTGTATTAAAAACGTAAAACTGAAAGTTGTATCATCACGCGATATTCGATTCTGCAATGGCGTAAGCGAGCCCTAATATTTAATTTAAAATTATTTAACAGATCATTCGAGGGAACTGTACATCAATCTCATTATAACTTCTGACTCATAATAACCCGCTATGCATATTTACAAGAGTCGAATTAAATAAATAAATAAATAAATAAATAAATAAAATATATACGGGGTGTTTGAAAACTTTCTGTACAAATTGTAATGGGGGATAGGCAACACCAAGACAAACCCTTTTCGTCTATAAGTGTATGTCCGCTGACGTCACCATTCGGCGCGAGAGGGCGCCGCTGCAATTGGCTAAAAGGTGAAGTGGGCTAGACTCGCGCTTGCCGCGGGCATTCTTAAATCGGACGTAGTACGCGTAACATGTTTATTTAAAGAAGGCATGTTTATTTAAAGAAGGTGCTGAAAGTTGCGACCGGTAGCATCAATGCATGCCCGACAGCGTCGAAGCATTGACCGACGTACACGTCGAAAGATTCCCGGCATTTCGGGAACAGTTCCAGCGGCGACAGCGATTCTTGCTACGAGGTCTTCTTCTGAGTAAATGGGAGTCTCGTACACGAGGTTCTTCATGTGTCCCCACAGGAAGAAATCGAGGCATGTTAAATCGGGCGATCTCGGTGGCCAGGCTACGGGCCCACCCCGGCCTATCCATCGGTCCCCAAAAGTGGCGTTCAGATAATCCCGTACATCGTTGCTGGAGTGTGCTGGTGCCCCGTCGTGTTGAAACCACATTCGTCTACGAATAGCCACGGGAACATCTTCCAGCAGTTCCGGCAACGTTTCTTCAAGAAATATCCGATAAACCCGCCCGTCGAGTCGGGCAGGCAGCAGGTACGGCCCAATCAACTTGCCATGGACGATACCCGCCCAAACATTGACGGCGAACGGTTCTTGATGAGCATGCACCCGTGTAGCATGTGGATTTGCGTGCGCCCACACGTGAGAATTGTGCATGTTAAACACACCCTCACGTGTGAAACAGGCCTCATCTGAGAACAGCACATAAGCCGGAAAATTAGGCAGCACCGCTGTCTGCTGCAGAAACCAGCGTGCGAATTCCACACGAAGAGGGTAATCACGAGGTTGTAATGCCTGGACTCTCTGACGATGGAACCGATGTAACTGCTGCTCGTGCAACACTCTCCAGACCAGGTTCACACCGAGGATACGTGCAACACCTCGCGTGCTTGCGCTTGGATTGTCCTCAAATCGCCGTAGGATTTCTTCTTCCATGTCAGGAGTGCGCACGTTTCTCTCCCGACCAGTGTCATGCATGTTTGCATGGAATGTTCCAGTTTCTCGCAATCGCCGATGCAAATGCGCAAACGTTTGGTGGTTTGGCACACGTCTGTTTGGGAAGCGCGGTCGGTACAACCTCACAGCAGCTCTTCCGTTTCCATTGGCAGCCCCATACACCATATGCATGTCAGCCATCTCAGCAGTCGTGAAGCGCTCCATGTTACGCGTACTACGTCCGATTTAAGAATGCCCGCGGCAAGCGCGAGTCTAGCCCACTTCACCTTTTAGCCAATTGCAGGGGCGCCCTCTCGCGCCGAATGGTGACGTCAGCGGACATATACTTATAGACGAAAAGGGTTTGTCTTGGTGTTGCCTATCCCCCATTACAATTTGTACAGAAAGTTTCCAAACACCCTGTATATATATATATATATATATATATATATTATATATATAAATATATATATATATATAAAAAGGAGTTTGTATGTGGCATTCCAGCAGAAGGCAGGAAGTGCCTGAACCCTGTTTCTCCCATCACTGTCCTCTTCATCTGGCCTTTTTACATGTCACGTCTACCCTGTAAGCAGTCCAGCATACTCTCAAACACGCGCTTCTCACTATATCCCTTACTACACACGCATGCATCTTACACACTACACAGTCTTTTCAAAAAAGGTGTAATTTCAATAGTTTCGGAGATTCGCGATTGGCCCCTCCTTCCTGCCTGCATCGTATATAGTACCAAGCAAGTCTCTCCACAGTTTACAGGTTTCCTCATTGTCTAAAATTTATAAAGTTCTCTCTTATTGTTTTCCTTATTGTAACGGACATCACAACCGAATTTAAATAGTATTTAAGTATTATGTCGAGCAACATAGCTAGATAACCCCGCCACAGCCTAGTTTCTTTGCATAATCATGAAACAAGATTATATATATATATATATATATATATATATATATATATACACGGCAAAAGTAGTTTGAAGATTTATTCCATCACACGACTGATTATAATTATACACTTTAGAGGAGTTTGCAAATTGCATATACTTAGACAAAAAGTATTAGATCTTATGATGATTTCATGTCATTATCAGCATGCTTCACTGTCCTTTCAGTCATTGTGACCGTAGAACGTACCAGAACTATGGTCTTGACAAACCACAATGTGTTAAATTTAAATATTGACTTATTGTTATTATTACATATATATGTACACGTGTTAAGAGTATTTAAATTAAATATATTGATTTAAATACATTTCGTAATAAGAGCATCTGGTAACTCTACCCCAATTTTGCTATATGAAAATGAAAATGAAAAGGTTTATTGCCAGACTATAGTCCATATGGCAAATATTATTAATACAATGACAGTTCATACACTAAGGGTAGAAATATATACAATTGATTAGAAATAATACTGCACTGTCGAAGTTAAGTGGAGCTACAGACAGACAGACGTTTTCGTACCAAGAAGTCCATAGCTTAGGCCTTAGAGGATAAATGGCAGGACTCATGGATAGCTTGGATGATCGGGTTGGTTGATTTTTTAATTCTTTGCATTAGAATGTGTTGAGCACGTCTTGTTACCTCCGGGAAGCTCGGGACATTGCGGGTAGCAAACATTTGCGAAGCTGAGCATCTCGGGGGTAATTTATGTAAGAGTCTAAAAGAACTGTTGTACAGCAAATTTAGGGTACTGCCAGAACCTTTTTTATAATTCACACAGAGCTGCAGACCGTATATATTACTGCAGAAAGTACGAAAGAGTGTGTCTTTAGCTTCACTTGTACAGAAACGAAAGCTCCTTATGGTCATATTCGCTTTAGCATACAGGCTTCGAGACTGTTTTCTTATATCCGAGTCATCACTCAAGGAGCTGGTAATAGTTTGACCCAATTACTTAAACTCTTGTACTTCCTCAATTACTTCACCATTCATTTTAAACCTTATGTGAAAAATGCTCTGTATCAATTGGTCCACAATTAACCCACCCCTTATATCCACAGTCTAACTATAGAGTAGATTAAGTCTAGCCTTGTAGGGGTCAGCCTAGAGATTCCGGAAATGGTCCAGAGCGGGCAGATAAATTGAGGTCCACAGTAGGATTCCTCACCAAATTAGGTTAGGGCAATCTACCTTCACCTTTGTTACGCTATGAGTTGATGCTAGGTCTTAGGCCACAATGTAGGCCTAATTTGTCTGACCCAGCTTAATTTACTGCGTTTACTTCTAACTGGGTTAAAAACACAATTAGTCACTTACTACTAGTTATTAGAGACCCTTTTCCCCTTTTGTTTAATTGTTGAGAGCGTACTTGCTGGTGGGGATCTTTTTTCCGTTGTTTGTTCTTCCCCCTTCCCTCGTTCCGTCTTGTAACCCCGTTCCTCGTTTTCGTTCCCCCTTGTCCACCTTTTCGCTGGGCTTTTTCCACCAGCGACCTCTTGGTTTTTTGGTTGGTTGATCGGTAATGTATATCTATTACCGAGCACGCTCTTGTCACACAGTATATAAATACTAGTGTGGAGAATAACTCTGGTGAGCAACCAATTGGTTTCATCCACCCAGTTATTGACATAAAAGGAATTTAATAATTGTTCGATTAACTACCTACCTACTCAGTGAACCATTTTCGTTACATCCCAACTACCCACACATCAGTTTTCCATATACTGGGGGCCCCGGGAGATAAAAATTTTGGTGTCAATGTCACCAATTTTTATGTCTGAGTATAGACTAGCTAACTATTTGACTGTAAATGCCTGTTAATCTGATTAACAGTGACTATCCTCACCATCTCATGGAGAAGATGTAGCATTTAATTAGAAGAGAAAATATACATCCATAAGATGAAACTGTCTATGGTCTTTACCATAAGAAAAGGAAAAGTGAAAGTTAGAAGATAAATTACAATTCCCCAGCATCTATTTTTTGTTGTAAAACTAGTCGCGCCTTTAATGCTGTTTGTCGCTGAGGTCATGTGTCTGTCAATGTTGTAGTAGGATGCGTTACCACTCCTACTGTCAAAGGAATAGTTACTGGAAGTTCAGTGTCTCCAGTTGTTACTGGCGGTGGAGAAGGTTCTCCAAAGTCCATTGTTTTGGGTCCAGGCTCTAAGGGGTACAAAAGAGAAATGTCTCTTGTTGTGTCACCCGTTGAAGTCCTTAATTTGACCACTCTTGTTACCCCGTCTGCCCCTGGTCTGAGTTCTAAAACTCTAGCCAGAGGCCAGTATTGTCTTGGAGTACTGTCATGTATGAGAACAAGGTCCCCTACCTTAATTGTGTCAGACCAATCCTTCTTAGTCATTTGGTTATGTCTCTCCCTTAGACCCATCAAGTACTCAATTTTCCGCTGTTTAATGAAATGAGCTTTAACTCTAGTTAAATGTTGTAACTTAGTCTGGAGCTCATCATGTCGTTGAGTCCAGTTTGGGTCTTCTGAAGAGTCTATATAGTAGTACGGCAGGAGACTAACTTGTTCTCCCCGAATCAAATGATTTGGAGTTAATGGTTCCGGGGTCATTAATGTTGTCACTTACATAAGTGAGTGGTCTATTGTTAATGATGTTCTCAATCTCAGCCAGGAGAGTGAGCAACTCAAACAAGTGTATCTGTTTTTTACCATTTGCTTTCTTCAAGCAGTTCTTTACTGCTTGTATATTCCTCTCCCAGATAGAACCATACCAAGGAGAGGCAACCGGAATATACTTCCACTTTATGTTTGAATTTTGTATATATAATTGTGTGAATTCATTGCTTAACAAATCGTGGATGACTTGTTCACCAGCCTTGAAATATGTAGCATTGTCAGTCCATACTGTCTTGGGTACTAAATATCGTGCACAGAATCTCTTAAAGACAGCAACAAAAGACTCTGCTGTAAGGTCCTCCACAACATCCAGATAAACAGCTCGTGAGGCAGCACATGTAAACAGTACAATGTACATTTTTTGTTCAGTGTCAACCAACCCCACAGTCAATGCTCCTGTATAGTCAATGCCTACAGTCTCAAAGGGTCTGTTGAGAGTAACTCTCTCCTCTGGCAAAGCAGGAGGATTTGGTATCCTATAGGGCCTAGCATGAATACGCCTACATGTGATACACTCACTCAGGACTGTTTTAACAGTGATCCTTCCCTTGGGTATCCAATAAGTTTTTCTTAATGTAGTTAGTGTCTGTGGTACCCCATATGATGTACATCATTGTGTGTGTTTGCCTGATGATTAATGTTGTCAAATAGCTAAATCTAGGTAAAAGGATTGGTTGTTTGCTTTTGTAAGACAGTTTTGATTTGTCTAATCTCCCTTTACACTTTAGATGGCATTCCTCATCTCTGAACAAATTTAGATCCACAACTACTGATGGTACAGGTTCTTTTGTTTGTTTCCCATTAGTCAAGAATTCTAACTCTTTATTGTACTCCTTTTGTCGTGCATGCGCTATCCAGTACTTGGTTGCAACTTCTGTATAATTATGATTGTTTTTATTTAGCTGATTGTTTATTGTAGTTAAACAGTTGTGAGCAAACCTCAAACAGTAAGCTGTGACCCTGACAAGTTTGCTGAAATCAGAATAATGTTCATAATTAGTGATTGGTTCAACCTTTTCATTTGAAAAGATTAAATTTAATGTCAAGTTAACTTGTTCCACAGGCCATTGGTATGTATTACAGAGCCACTTAGGTCCCATGAACCAAGTTTTGTTTGACTTCAACAACTTGTAGGATAAACCTCTGGTCAGAAAGTCTGCTGGATTTTGTTTAGTTGGAACATAGTGAAAGTTTACTTGTAGTCTTTCATTAGCTTCAGCTATTTCTTTTAGCCTATTTCTTGCAAAGATATTCTTACTATTAATGCTAGCATTCCGTATCCAGGC
This sequence comes from Bathynomus jamesi, assembly GCA_023014485.1. Classification (NCBI taxonomy): domain Eukaryota; kingdom Metazoa; phylum Arthropoda; class Malacostraca; order Isopoda; family Cirolanidae; genus Bathynomus; species Bathynomus jamesi. The sequence continues at coordinate 97,531 of JAJOZX010012013.1, forward strand.
AAGACAAATCTGACTGTCAAGCCAGATGTGGATATCAGTTATGTTCACAACATGGTAAGCATCCTTAAGCAATGAATTGGTTTTAATGGCTAACGCAGCAGCCAATAGTTCCAGTTGAGGTATGGTTCGGGTAGGTTTGAGGGGTGCAACTTTCCCTTTTGCATAAATTAGATGATTTTCTGTAGGACTTACAAGGTATGCACAGTACCCATAAGCATGTGTGCTTGCATCAGCAAACACATGAAGTCTCTGTGGCTTATCCCTAAACCCACAGCACCTTTGAATTTTAATGTTCTGCACTTTTGTTAAATCAGCAGCTAACTTCTTCCAAAATTTTTGCTATCCATTTGTTATTGGATCATCCCACCCAACATTTGTCATCCAAACTTCTTGGAGGAGAATCTTTGATTTTATTGTTGAAGGCAGGAATAGACCCATGGGGTCAAAATTTTTTGAAGCCTCTGATAATATTTGTCTTTTAATATTTACTTCCTCATCAAGTTTAAAACCTTTAGTACAGATTGAATCATGACTGATAGAAGATGCGTCCAAATAACAGTTCATACCTAAAGTTTTAACTCTGTCTGATGGATCAGTAAGACCATTATTATCCTTTAAAATCTTTTTGTTTAATTCCTCATCATTTGAAATCCACGCACTAAGTTCAAAGTTACCTTGTTGCATAATGTTTTGAGAGTGTTCATAGACCTCAGATAATTCAGATTTTGTTGTTGTTGAGCCTATTAGATTGTCTACGTAAAAATGTTCCTTGAGGAAATTCATTGTTAAAGAGTTATTAAACTGGTTCAAATGATGTCTAATTGTCATTGCTAATAGGCTAGGTGAGCAATTGGCTCCAAACAACACAACATTAAATCTATAGGTTATGAGCCCTTTATTCAAATCAAATGGATCCCTGAACCATAAGAACCTAAGTTGGTTCTTGTCATATTCATTTTTAGATTTATTCTCAAAATTGCCTTGAAATGGCACTTTGTACGGCATATTTATCTAACCTGAGGAGCCAAGTGAACACCTCTCCTCCTTTCTCTCCTTTCTCTTGGGGGATAACGCCACCTCCAAGTTTCCTTGTTGCACCTACAGCATCCCCCCCCCTTTGCTTGGCAATAGTTTTGTGGTGAGACGACCAAAACTGTCTAAACAAAAGCCCAAAGACCTAAGGAACATGAAGGGAGTTGCTGTGGACATCTTCAAAAGATGATTAGACGCCTGGCTCAGAACAATCCCCGATGAACGGGACGTACATGGCTATGTGAGGTGGAGAGTACAAGAAAGCACTCGCCCCTCGACCAAGACAGGCCTAGAGGGGACACCAGCCTGACCTTCGTGTGAAGAGAGAACTACGCACGGAACCGCAACGTTGCGTATACACACACATTTTATTCGTGCATTTATCCGTGATTCACTGTCGTCAATTGAATTAACATAACCTACTAATTGTTACCACTGTACACTTAACCGTGATCGTGACATGGTGCTAGCCGTGATTTGAGGGTGTTTACATTTGGGGGTCTCCTCCCGCCATCCCACACAATGCGTCTCAGTCAATGTCTCTCAGCGCAGCCAAAGACAATATTACGGACGATACAAAGATCAGCAGAAAAATCAACGAGTGGTACAAAACTTCAAAATAAATCCAATTACCTTCCAAACAACACAGGACAATAGGAAAGTCAGAATGTGTAGTGTCCCCAAACTAAAGGCCTGACAAGAGACCTCCTCAACACTGAAGGAAATTAGCCTGGTTGTCAGTGGGCCAAGACATTTTAACCAGCTTCACCTTCATGTGAAGAGAGACCGACGCAGAGGGGGGGGGCACTACCATCGAGTATAGCAATTTAACTTGAAGTAGTAGCATTATTAAATATTTAAATTAAATAGATGATTCTTTCGCAATAAAAATTAGGTGGTAACCTACATCTTAACACATAGCTATCATATCTACAGCTAATTACGCAAAAGTACATTTCTCTTTCATATTGAGTTGCCAGATAGCAATATTTATTAAATTAAACCATATATTAATCATCCATTTAAATAGTGTACACTATTTAAATGGATGATTAATATATGGTTTAATTTAATAAATATTGCTATCTGGCAACTCAATATGAAAGAGAAATGTACTTTTGCGTAATTAGCTGTAGATATGATAGCTATGTGTTAAGATGTAGGTTACCACCTAATTTTTATTGCGAAAGAATCATCTATTTAATTTAAATATTTAATAATGCTACTACTTCAAGTTAAATTGCTATACTCGATGGTAGTGCCCCCCCCCCTCTGCGTCGGTCTCTCTTCACATGAAGGTGAAGCTGGTTAAAATGTCTTGGCCCACTGACAACCAGGCTAATTTCCTTCAGTGTTGAGGAGGTCTCTTGTCAGGCCTTTAGTTTGGGGACACTACACATTCTGACTTTCCTATTGTCCTGTGTTGTTTGGAAGGTAATTGGATTTATTTTGAAGTTTTGTACCACTCGTTGATTTTTCTGCTGATCTTTGTATCGTCCGTAATATTGTCTTTGGCTGCGCTGAGAGACATTGACTGAGACGCATTGTGTGGGATGGCGGGAGGAGACCCCCAAATGTAAACACCCTCAAATCACGGCTAGCACCATGTCACGATCACGGTTAAGTGTACAGTGGTAACAATTAGTAGGTTATGTTAATTCAATTGACGACAGTGAATCACGGATAAATGCACGAATAAAATGTGTGTGTATACGCAACGTTGCGGTTCCGTGCGTAGTTCTCTCTTCACACGAAGGTCAGGCTGGTGTCCCCTCTAGGCCTGTCTTGGTCGAGGGGCGAGTGCTTTCTTGTACTCTCCACCTCACATAGCCATGTACGTCCCGTTCATCGGGGATTGTTCTGAGCCAGGCGTCTAATCATCTTTTGAAGATGTCCACAGCAACTCCCTTCATGTTCCTTAGGTCTTTGGGCTTTTGTTTAGACAGTTTTGGTCGTCTCACCACAAAACTATTGCCAAGCAAAAGGGGGGGGGGGATGCTGTAGGTGCAACAAGGAAACTTGGAGGTGGCGTTATCCCCCAAGAGAAAGGAGAGAAAGGAGGAGAGGTGTTCACTTGGCTCCTCAGGTTAGATAAATATGCCGTACAAAGTGCCATTTCAAGGCAATTTTGAGAATAAATCTAAAAATGAATATGACAAGAACCAACTTAGGTTCTTATGGTTCAGGGATCCATTTGATTTGAATAAAGGGCTCATAACCTATAGATTTAATGTTGTGTTGTTTGGAGCCAATTGCTCACCTAGCCTATTAGCAATGACAATTAGACATCATTTGAACCAGTTTAATAACTCTTTAACAATGAATTTCCTCAAGGAACATTTTTACGTAGACAATCTAATAGGCTCAACAACAACAAAATCTGAATTATCTGAGGTCTATGAACACTCTCAAAACATTATGCAACAAGGTAACTTTGAACTTAGTGCGTGGATTTCAAATGATGAGGAATTAAACAAAAAGATTTTAAAGGATAATAATGGTCTTACTGATCCATCAGACAGAGTTAAAACTTTAGGTATGAACTGTTATTTGGACGCATCTTCTATCAGTCATGATTCAATCTGTACTAAAGGTTTTAAACTTGATGAGGAAGTAAATATTAAAAGACAAATATTATCAGAGGCTTCAAAAAATTTTGACCCCATGGGTCTATTCCTGCCTTCAACAATAAAATCAAAGATTCTCCTCCAAGAAGTTTGGATGACAAATGTTGGGTGGGATGATCCAATAACAAATGGATAGCAAAAATTTTGGAAGAAGTTAGCTGCTGATTTAACAAAAGTGCAGAACATTAAAATTCAAAGGTGCTGTGGGTTTAGGGATAAGCCACAGAGACTTCATGTGTTTGCTGATGCAAGCACACATGCTTATGGGTACTGTGCATACCTTGTAAGTCCTACAGAAAATCATCTAATTTATGCAAAAGGGAAAGTTGCACCCCTCAAACCTACCCGAACCATACCTCAACTGGAACTATTGGCTGCTGCGTTAGCCATTAAAACCAATTCATTGCTTAAGGATGCTTACCATGTTGTGAACATAACTGATATCCACATCTGGCTTGACAGTCAGATTTGTCTTGCCTGGATACGGAATGCTAGCATTAATAGTAAGAATATCTTTGCAAGAAATAGGCTAAAAGAAATAGCTGAAGCTAATGAAAGACTACAAGTAAACTTTCACTATGTTCCAACTAAACAAAATCCAGCAGACTTTCTGACCAGAGGTTTATCCTACAAGTTGTTGAAGTCAAACAAAACTTGGTTCATGGGACCTAAGTGGCTCTGTAATACATACCAATGGCCTGTGGAACAAGTTAACTTGACATTAAATTTAATCTTTTCAAATGAAAAGGTTGAACCAATCACTAATTATGAACATTATTCTGATTTCAGCAAACTTGTCAGGGTCACAGCTTACTGTTTGAGGTTTGCTCACAACTGTTTAACTACAATAAACAATCAGCTAAATAAAAACAATCATAATTATACAGAAGTTGCAACCAAGTACTGGATAGCGCATGCACGACAAAAGGAGTACAATAAAGAGTTAGAATTCTTGACTAATGGGAAACAAACAAAAGAACCTGTACCATCAGTAGTTGTGGATCTAAATTTGTTCAGAGATGAGGAATGCCATCTAAAGTGTAAAGGGAGATTAGACAAATCAAAACTGTCTTACAAAAGCAAACAATCCTTTTACCTAGATTTAGCTATTTGACAACATTAATCATCAGGCAAACACACACAATGATGTACATCATATGGGGTACCACAGACACTAACTACATTAAGAAAAACTTATTGGATACCCAAGGGAAGGATCACTGTTAAAACAGTCCTGAGTGAGTGTATCACATGTAGGCGTATTCATGCTAGGCCCTATAGGATACCAAATCCTCCTGCTTTGCCAGAGGAGAGAGTTACTCTCAACAGACCCTTTGAGACTGTAGGCATTGACTATACAGGAGCATTGACTGTGGGGTTGGTTGACACTGAACAAAAAATGTACATTGTACTGTTTACATGTGCTGTTTAAGAGATTCTGTGCACGACATTTAGTACCCAAGACAGTTTGGACTGACAATGCTACATATTTCAAGGCTGGTGAACAAGTCATCCACGATTTGTTAAGCAATGAATTCACACAATTATATATACAAAATTCAAACATAAAGTGGAAGTATATTCCGGTTGCCTCTCCTTGGTATGGTTCTATCTGGGAGAGGAATATACAAGCAGTAAAGAACTGCTTGAAGAAAGCAAATGGTAAAAAACAGATACACTTGTTTGAGTTGCTCACTCTCCTGGCTGAGATTGAGAACATCATTAACAATAGACCACTCACTTATGTAAGTGACAACATTAATGATCCCGGAACCATTAACTCCAAATCATTTGATTCGGGGAGAACAAGTTAGTCTCCTGCCGGACTACTATATAGACTCTTCAGAAGACCCAAACTGGACTCAACGACATGATGAGCTCCAGACTAAGTTACAACATTTAACTAGAGTTAAGCTCATTTCATTAAACAGCGGAAAACCGAGTACTTGATGGGTCTAAGGGAGAGACATAACCAAATGACTAAGAAGGATTGGTCTGACACAATTAAGGTAGGGGACCTTGTTCTCATACATGACAGTACTCCAAGACAATACTGGCCTCTGGCTAGAGTTTTAGAACTCAGACCGGGGGCAGACGGGGTAACAAGAGTGGTCAAATTAAGGACTTCAACGGGTGACACAACAAGAGACACTTCTCTTTTGTACCCCTTAGAGCCTGGACCCAAAACAATGGACTTTGGAGAACCTTCTCCACCGCCAGTAACAACTGGAGACACTGAACTTCCAGTAACTATTCCTTTGACAGTAGGAGTGGTAACGCATCCTACTACAACATTGACAGACACATGACCTCAGCGACAAACAGCATTAAAGGCGCGACTAGTTTTACAACAAAAAATAGATGCTGGGGAATTGTAATTTTATCTTCTAACTTTCACTTTTCCTTTTCTTATGGTAAAGACCATAGACAGTTTCATCTTATGGATGTATATTTTCTCTTCTAATTAAATGCTACATCTTCTCCATGAGATGGTGAGGATAGTCACTGTTAATCAGATTAACAGGCATTTACAGTCAAATAGTTAGCTAGTCTATACTCAGACATAAAAATTGGTGACATTGACACCAAAATTTTTATCTCCCGGGGCCCCCAGTATATGGAAAACTGATGTGTGGGTAGTTGGGATGTAACGAAAATGGTTCACTGAGTAGGTAGGTAGTTAATCGAACAATTATTAAATTCCTTTTATGTCAATAACTGGGTGGATGAAACCAATTGGTTGCTCACCAGAGTTATTCTCCACACTAGTATTTATATACTGTGTGACAAGAGCGTGCTCGGTAATAGATATACATTACCGATCAACCAACCAAAAAAACCAAGAGGTCGCTGGTGGAAAAAGCCCAGCGAAAAGGTGGACAAGGGGGAACGAAAACGAGGAACGGGGCTACAAAACGGAACGAGGGAAGGGGGAAGAACAAACAACGGAAAAAAGATCCCCACCAACAAGTACGCTCTCAACAATTAAACAAAAGGGGAAAAGGGTCTCTAATAACTAGTAGTAAGTGACTAATTGTGTTTTTAACCCAGTTAGAAGTAAACGCAGTAAATTAAGCTGGGTCAGACAAATTAGGCCTACATTGTGGCCTAAGACCTAGCATCAACTCATAGCGTAACAAAGGTGAAGGTAGATTGCCCTAACCTAATTTGGTGAGGAATCCTACTGTGGACCTCAATTTATCTGCCCGCTCTGGACCATTTCCGGAATCTCTAGGCTGACCCCTACAAGGCTAGACTTAATTTACTCTATAGTTAGACTGTGGATATAAGGGGTGGGTTAATTGTGGACCAATTGATACAGAGCACTTTTCACATAAGGTTTAAAATGAATGGTGAAGTAATTGAGGAAGTACAAGAGTTTAAGTAATTGGGTCAAACTATTACCAGCTCCTTGAGTGATGACTCGGATATAAGAAAACAGTCTCGAAGCCTGTATGCTAAAGCGAATATGACCATAAGGAGCTTTCGTTTCTGTACAAGTGAAGCTAAAGACACACTCTTTCGTACTTTCTGCAGTAATATATACGGTCTGCAGCTCTGGGTGAATTATAAAAAAGGTTCTGGCAGTACCCTAAATTTGCTGTACAACAGTTCTTTTAGACTCTTACATAAATTACCCCCGAGATGCTCAGCTTCGCAAATGTTTGCTACCCGCAATGTCCCGAGCTTCCCGGAGGTAACAAGACGTGCTCAACACATTCTAATGCAAAGAATTAAAAAATCAACCAACCCGATCATCCAAGCTATCCATGAGTCCTGCCATTTATCCTCTAAGGCCTAAGCTATGGACTTCTTGGTACGAAAACGTCTGTCTGTCTGTAGCTCCACTTAACTTCGACAGTGCAGTATTATTTCTAATCAATTGTATATATTTCTACCCTTAGTGTATGAACTGTCATTGTATTAATAATATTTGCCATATGGACTATAGTCTGCCAATAAACCTTTTCATTTTCATTTAGCAAAATTGGGGTAGAGTTACCAGATGCTCTTATTACGAAATGTATTTAAATCAATATATTTAATTTAAATACTCTTAACACGTGTACATATATATGTAATAATAACAATAAGTCAGTATTTAAATTTAACACATTGTGGTTTGTCAAGACCATAATTCTGGTACGTTCTACGGTCACAATGACTGAAAGGACAGTGAAGCATGCTGATAATGACATGAAATCATCATAAGATCTAATACTTTTTGTCTAAGTATATGCAATTTGCAAACTCCTCTAAAGTGTATAATTATAATCAGCCGTGTGGTGGAATAAATCTTCAAACTACTTTTGCCGTATATATATATATATATATATATACAGGGTGGGCGGAAAGTAGCTCCCTAATTTAAATTACATATAAATTATGTATAAATTGTGATTGTATTGTTATAGTGTGTTCTCTAAAGTGGTACAATTGTAACGTTCATTTTTTTTTTTCATTTCAGATTGAAGGGTAACATGGCTGAGCGTTTAACACTGCAGGAGCGTGCCCAGTTGGCGGCACGGTACGAAGTTTGGCAATCTGTCGTTCGAGTTCAAAGATGGTGGCGGGCCATTCACGGACCACGTGCCCAAGTGGACCCGAAAACAATCAAGAACTGCCACTCGAAGCTCATGACCACGGGGTCTGTGGCAGATGTTCGAAGATGTGGTCGCCCTTCGACATCCAGGGCCCAGGAGACGGTGCAGGCAGTTCAGGAAATGTTCGCACGGAGTCCACGAAAGTCAACTCGCCAGGCAGCTCGGGAAAGTGGACTCTCCCGCTACTCAGTGCGAACTGTGCTGAAGAAGGAGCTGAACTGGCGTGCGTGGAAGCCGCATTACTGCCAATCTCTCTCGGACGAGGACTGCGACATTCGCATGGAGTTCGGGGAAATCATGCTGGCTTGGCATGAAGACTGGCCCCATCTCTTCCGCAACATCCTCTGGAGCGACGAGGCGGTGTTCCACGTCGGAGGCTTTGTCAACCGCCACAATTGCCACTACTGGGCAGGAGAGGATCCCATGGTTACCGCTGAAAAACGGCAGAATCGGTTCAGTGTAACGGTGTGGTGTGGTATGACCTCAGATCAGGTTGTGGGCCCGTTCCTTCTGCGCAACACCATGAATGCTGAGCGGTACCTTGCTATGTTGCGAAACGAGGTCTGGCCGGTTGTCAGCACATGGGAGAACATCGACGATCTGATATTTATGCAAGATGGCGCCCCTCCGCACTTCGCTCTTGTTGTCCGTGAGTGGCTGGATGCCCACTTCCCTGGGCGTTGGATGGGTCGTCGTGGTCCACATCAATGGCCAGCCAGGAGCCCCGACTTGACACCGTGCGACTTCTTTCTTTGGGGGTGGGTAAAGGAAGAAGTCTACCGCACCAAACCGAGGACATTGGAAGAACTGGAGGACCGAATTCGGGAAGTCATGTCCTCCATCCCGCCGGAGTTCCTGCTAAAGTCAGTGGACGCCATTCCTGGGCGGCTCCAGAAGCTGGTGGAAAGAGTTGGAGCCCACATTGAATTTTAGAGAAAACCTACCATGTATGCCTACCTTTTCATATTATTTCTTCTGAAATAAATGGATAATATACGTATTTTTTTACCAATCCAAAATAGGGAGCTACTTTCCGCCCACCCAGCGGGTTATTATGAGTGAGAAGTTATAATGAGATCGATGTACAGTTCCCTCGAATGATCTGTTAAATAATTTTAAATTAAATATTAGGGCTCGCTTACGCCATTGCAGAATCGAATATCGCGTGATGATACAACTTTCAGTTTTACGTTTTTAATACAAGTGAAAAGCGTATGGTGCGTTCTATGAGTACATTATTATGATTGAAAGTATTTTTGTGGCCATTTGTACAGAAAATGATGTTTTTATACGAGATCTGATATCATAAAGTATTAAATTATAAGATTTTAAACGTTGTATAACGGTAGGCTTCAGTCTGTAAAGACATGATTCGTACAGCTAATGACAAAAACAATAAGCATGAACATTCTGTGTGATTGATGTAAGCAGTGGCCTGACTGGTGCGAAAACAAATACGTTATTATGAGAATTATGAGGAATTGTGAACAGCCGTTAAATTAGAGAAATGATAATTAAAGTAATGTGAATAGTCCTAACTATAACTACAAGTAGAAAGGTCTTAATGAAAAATCTCTCAACTTTCAGTACCTATTTCCCGCTGCATCTATTTAAAAATGACAACCCACACAAATTCGACATCCCGTTTTCTTTAATTGCATCTAATAAGAAATTTTTTACCGAACCTACTTATTTGGTTATATATATATATATATATATATATATATATATATATATATATATATGATAATAATAATAATAGCAAGATTAGTATCAACTAATAGTCTTTAGAAGAAAGTTAAACTTAACAACTAACCTGAAAACAATTACTGAGAGAATATATAGCAAGATTGGGGGTATAGTTGCCAGATGCTTTTATTACGAAGGGAATTGAAATCAATATATTTAATTTAAATACTCTTAACACGTGTACATATATATATGTAATAATAACAATAAATCAATATTAGTAATAATATTTAAGCGGATGTTTAGAGGAGGAAAACAACCTTGGTGATTTAGTTTAAAGCATCGTTACGCAACTTGATGTTCTTTTTAACACATGTAATTTTATAACGAAATTTGATGAACGGTAAAATTATTAGTTCATATACCAGAAGATAGCATGTGAAAGTGAATGTAATGGTATATAGCGATGTAAATAACAGAAAACTACATATTTAAAAGTAAATAAACAAATATGCGTGTACTATATGTATATATTGTATTTGAAGGTCATCTCGTTTGAAAATAAGCCAGTTTCCCTTAAAAAAGAGAGAAATTAATTTATTTAAATTAAAATGATAAATATTCATTTTATTTTTCATAATGTAGATCTTAAGCAAAGAACTTGTATTCGGTTTAAAATATGATCACTCTGATTTTCATTTATGTATTGTTCGCAATTTGTTAACATTTGAAAATTGGATGTGTTGATGCGCAATGTGGTTAGGCTTATTAAAACCTTTCAGATATTCGTTTCCATTTCTACTGTCTGGCGGAATTTGCCTGAACAGGAAGTACTCGAATGTATGTATGTTTTTGCATGTTTGTTCTTGTTTGTATCATGAAAGGACTTTTTCAAGAAGGAAGGCGAGGCTCAATCCTTTCTTAAATTTTTTTGAAGGAAGGTGAAGACGAATCATTTTTAAAATTTAATTTTTTAAATTTAATTTTTTAAATTTATTTTTTATTTTTCCCCCTTCCCCACCCCCTTTTCCCCCCCTTTTTTTTCCTTTTTTCCCTTTTTTTTTTTTTTTGAAGGACCATGAAGGACCATGAAGAACACCTCATAAAGGAGGGACCGCCATGAAGGACGGTGGAGGACCGCCATGAAGGACGGTGAGGGGGGGAAATTTTCAAATTGATCCATTGCTGTCCGACATTTTGCGGCTATACTACTGTGGTTGAGTGGTGAGGTCTGGATCCATGTTGAGTAGGCGATAGTTGTTTGTGTGGGTTGGTGATTTGTAAGATTAGTCTCTCTGTTACTTTGGAAGGTGTGCATAATAAAGTAATGGTTCTATAGGAAGCTGGTTCTGTTGGATTTTTGTTTGGTTTGAGTAGTGTAATAATTTTACCTTCTTTCCATATGTCAGGAATAATACATTGTTGGTATGAATATGTGCTGATGTTTGTGAGAGCTAGTATTCCCTGTGGGCCCAAATGTTTAAGGTGTATGTTAGATATGTTGTCTGGTCCAGTAGCCTTCGAATTCTTAATGTTTTTGATGATTTTGGTGGTCTGGTCTGTATTGAAGGGTGTAATGGTCGTGTCGAGTCCGTAGGTTTTCTTGTGTCTGGCTGTTTGTCTGTCTGCGTGTTTCTGGTTGTTGTCTCTGTTTAGGTGACGTATCTTTGCGTAGTGATTAACTAGAATGTTAGCTTGTTGTGTATATGTTGGGATATTATTTTGGCTGCGACAGATAGCCGCTGTTAGAGTGGGTAATGCTGTTTATAGTCTTGTATAGCCTGAATGTATCTGTGCCCTGTGGAGTGGTTTAGTGTTGCTATGAATTCCCTAAATGTATGTTTGTTTTTCTTTAAGTTTGTTGTTTATTTCTGTGTTGAGCTGTTGTATCTACTGTTTTATGGCTTCTGTGTGTGGTGTTTGTGCGTTATGTTTGAATTTGTTACGTTGTCTTATGAGGTGGGCTATTTCTCTTGTGTAATTTGGGTTATATTTCCTAATGTTGCCCTTGGGTATTTATTTGTTTGTATTATTGATAATTTAATCATTATTTTATCACGGTGTTGGTAAGATTAATAAGAATAGTAGCGATGGAGATAACTAACATTGAAAACCCAGTAAAAATTTAGAAAAAAAAAATAAAATGACCAAGTTTTCCTGTTACCCAACGTTTCAAATAATTTTATGAATGGTTTCTTTATATATTCTTAGTTTTAAAGCTTCCTTTGTTATTATAGGCCTACTTGGTCACTGCGAACGGAAAAGTTTTTAAGATGAAAGTAACATCTGGAACCCTTATTTCCCCATACGGAGGGAATTAGGAAAGATTTTACCAGACTTAACAGAGAGGTATATTTGGCTTTAGAGAATATCACAGCTAAATGATGAGCAGCTATAATTGATACTCTGTATTATGGTGGGTGGGGGTGGGGTGGGGGGGGGCTGGTAGAACGCGCCGGCTTCTTATTTTCATTCCGATTTGTTTTATTTATGTTTTTGGTTACATGACAAATTTTAGCAAATGGCAAAACTTGTTGGAAATTTACAGCAGAGTTCCGGAGCCTCACTTCTCAGAAAAATGAAGTACTGCTTGTATATAAGATTAGTGTTACCTGGTTTACATATAGTACTCATGCGGTTATCCGTGATTCACTCAACCGTGAGTTACAAATTGTGATCATTGTGCATTTATCCGTGATCATAACACCGAGTTAACGTGATTTGGCGCAGTGTTTACATCTGCGGCTCGGCTCCGGCCAGCCCACCACAACGCGCGCCTCAGTCAGTATCTCTCCACGCAGTGTTAACAGAGGGAAAGGTTACAATCTTCGGGAGCGGTCAGTGCCGGATTTAGGCACAAGCTAAGTAAGCTACAGCTCAGGGCCTTACACAATGAGGGGTCTCTGAGTTCAGTTTTTTTTTTTTTTTTTTTTTATCAAACCTAACATGCCTGGTGGCCAACTGGCTGAGGCTAACCAGGGGGTTCCTCCAAGATATCTAGTATTTTAAATCTTGTGTATCACGACACTGGCACCGAATATGGGGGCCCCTTTGGTATGAGTGGCCAGTACAAAAAAATGACCCGTTTAAAATCTTTGCTGAAAAAAATTATTAAAGTCCACCACTGCTTAAGCTCTAGATTTTCTTACGATTTTTTAAAAATGTCTTCGCTCTGGCTTACTGAAATCAATACTTTATTAATTTTTCATTATTGTCAGAAAACATTCCCGAGAGACGACAACAACATACTTGAGACAACTTCACGTTTGAAAGAGATCTTTACCTATATACTGGGGGCGTGGCTACTGATACGAACCGTAGATCTGGCATATCAGACAATACCTAATTACTGTTGGGTTTGGACTTTAATTGCCGGCAAATCTAGTTGGTCGGTTACATCGATCTAGATCTTTCGCCATTCTTATTTGCCCGCCATAGAGCTCGTATCATTCCTTATTTGCCTGTTATTCTTTAATAATTATTTGAGTGTACCTAAGATTAGCCATATTACGGTTCAGTGGGAAGGCCCTCCGTTTCTGATATTATTAGAGGAACTTGCTTAACTTTATATTGTATCTATTTATTTTACAGTTTTTATTTTATATGTATTTATTTCTTATACCTGATATTACTGCAAAACCGTATATGGAGGCGGGGGTAGGATTAATTATATTGCCTTCCTAATTTAATGTCAACCATAAGCTAAATTTGTATCCCTAATAATAAGTGGCGAAGTTACATTGTTTCATTTTCCATTTATTATTTTATTTCATACAGGGCCTATTTATACTATGATATATTCCCTATTGCATTTTTAACTTCAACTTTAATTAATTTTAAAGTTATTTGCTTTTATTAATTTGGAGAGGTCTATCAAAATGAAAAGAACTTTTGAAAGTGGATTTCAGAAAAGAAAAAGCAGCAGCAGCTTGAAAGGCAGATAAAACAATTACCGAAAGTTGACAGTTATTTCACTGTTATAAAGGAGGGATCTCAGACCCGAGAGAGTCGGACAGATCCACAACAACCACAAGCATCCACCTCCTTTACTAGAATAGATAATACAGACGCGAATGTGACTTCATTTGATAGTGCTATAGAAATTGAAGTCCAGGCTGAAGACAATAAATACACAAAGTTCAATGATCTTGGCCTCTGGGGAGTCTTGACCGAAGATGATATTGCATTCTGGTTACAGAAAGGCACCTCAGTGTCTCAACATTGGGATGGTTTATTTGAGAAATCGAAGCAATCATTCAAAAATCAAATTAGATCTTGTTCAAGGGGTCTTTTTTATTCAACGAAAGCTAATGGGGAAAAATACAATCGAGAATGGTTAGTATACTCTCCAACAACCGGTTACGTTTACTGTTTTGTTTGCAAGCTCTTTTCCACATCAACCGCACTGGCTAGGGATGGGTTTAATGACTGGCAAAACCCCATTGCAATTCAAAATCATGAGAATTATGGGGAGCATAGAACAGCTTTCCGTACATATTTGACGAGGACACGCGGGTTAACCTTGGATTCACACCTAGTTGAACAGATGAAACAGGAACAAGAGTACTACTGGAGACATGTACTTGAACGTATTATTGCAGTTGTGTGCACATTAGCAGAACGTGGATTAGCATTTAAGGGAGGCAATGAAAAGCTTGGGTGGCTCCATAACGGAAACTTTCTTGGTTTGATAGAACTCATTGCTAAGTTTGATCCATTCCTTTCTAACCATTATGGAAGTAGTGGATCTGGAAAACCTTCGTATTTGTCTAAAACAATACGCGATGAACTCATCTGGCTTATGGCTAAAAAGGCAAGAGAATCTATTTTGGAAGACTTGAGAAAAGCAGGATACAGTACCTCAGTTTGTCTGTTGACTCTACACCAGATCTTTCACATGTTGATCAACTAACTGTTATTGTCAGGTGTGTGTCACTTGATGATGGTCTCCCCACTGAACGCTTTCTATCTTTCCTTGAATTAGAAAAGCACAAAACGCCTCTCTGACACTAGGTGAGAAGCACATGCAAAGGCCACTTCAGCCATAGCTGAGGGGTATGATCTAATTATTAATGCCCTCACTCATGTCCATACTGATGACAGTGAAAAGGGTGATAACAAGGAGAGGCTGGCATTCTGTTGGAGAAAATGGAGGAATTAGAGTTTGTGTTCATGTTAATTCTCTGGAACCGTTTATTAGATCAGTTCCACAAAACTAGCAAGGCCCTACAAGATGTACAGATAACCCTTAGTACGTGTGCAAAGCTTTATACGTCACTTACTCATTTCTTGAAAGACACCCGTGAAAGTTTTGGGGAAATTGAATTAAAAGCAAAAAAGAGCTTGCCTTCGGTAGACTACAAACGTACGGTACGAATAAAAGGAAAAGATTGAGAAGAAAAGAAATCAACGATGGTGATGCACCTAATGCGATGAAACCCTTTCTCCAAGAGACAAGTTTCGAATTAAATATTTTATTTATCTTTTATTTCTATGATGGATGCTCTTGAAAGAAATTTAAATAAAAGAGCAAACATATACGAAAATGTTGCAAGCAACTTTTCCTTTTTGGTTGATGTAGATGCTTCGGAAAAACAGCTGAATGAAGGTGTAAAGCTTCTGGTTAAAGACTATCCTGAAGATGTTGATGTCACTCTTGTTGAAGAATTAAAACACTTTCATGATTACATCAAACAAAATTACTCGGGTAAAAGACATTTATGCCACCAGGATCTGTATCAAATAATCATCCAAGATAATATTCAGTTGGCTTTCCCTAATGTAGAAGCAATACTGCGGCTCTTTTGGAGTCTAATGGTAACGAATTGCTCAGGTGAAAGGTCATTTTCGCGACTGAAAAGAATAAAAAATGAACTACGGACGATAATACTACAAGAAAAGCTGTCTGCACTAAGCATTTTGTGCATAGAGAGTGACAAACTTCTTAGTTTATCATTTGACGACTATCAATAATTTTGCCATCCAAAAATCACAAAATAAAACGTTTTAAATAAAAATAGTCCAGTAAAATTACACTGACTCACCACAAATTGTAACAGAATTCTTTTCACTGGAATGCATTTTAGTTTAGTCTCCAAAACAACATACTAAAAGTCTCTAGCAATATCTGAAGCGGAAAGAGGTAAATTGAAGATGGCTGCCAAAAATGGCTGCCGTGAAAAAAAAAAAGCTATACAGTATTTCTTGACCTAGAGCAGATATTATTATAGTTTCGGTGTATATGTATAGGTTTTTAGGGTTAAGGAGTTGAGTTTTGGTAATGCAAATAATCTCAAACCATTGCATATTGTATTACTGTACATATTCTAACAGAGCAAATCATTAAACAGTGATAATCTTTTGTTCAAAGAACAATTACTTGCAATTATACTGCTGAATATATAATCCATATACAAGTATCATACCCAGTAAATTCATTATTGCACTGTTGCCTACTTTTTATATATTACATCTCATAATACATTAAGTTATCATACATTGTGGTATGAAATTAGATGTTCTGTGGAAGGTATCATTACCACAGAGCATACCAAGGCCTGCATGGTCAGGGTACATGCAGATGGTGAATCAGGGAGTTCATCCTGATCAGTTATCCATGCATTTCATACCAATGATTGACCTTAACCCAGGAGATCCTAACTGTATTTACTCTACATTATACTTTGCATGTTCCAAGCAAGGTTGAACGGAATAGTAACTGGCATTTGCATTTTCAGGTACAATCTGAAATAATAAGGAAACGAAAGAACAACTGAGGCCAGAGGTATGCAGTCGTAACATCCTCTTCATCCATTCCATTTCAGGGTGTGATACAACATCGCGTCTTTACGGCATTGGGAAAGGTCAAGCGCTGAAGAAGCTTTGTTCCAGTGAATTCTTCAGAAATCAAGCGTCTGTATTCAACTCACCTTTGAGTGGAACAAATAAAAGTAACTTTCTGCAAAAGAGAAAGCATTAGTTTGTCTGTACAATGGGAAAGATGAAGGACTTGATGATTTCGGATTTCGAATATAAAAGATTTTGCCAAAAAGTTTCCACCAGCACCTCCCCTGTGGAAGCCGTCACTTCCACCTACCTCTTCAGCATATTATCATCATAGTTTACGAGTATATCTCCAAAGACAGGAATGGAAGGGGCAGCATGATCTTGATCAATTAGATTGCGGGTGGAAGCCGCTGTAAAACAGGGAGATGCACTTACAAGAAGCATGGACTTGACTGCAGTCCTGTGTGTGGTGAATGTAAGGGTGTCAGCTGTGAGAATGTACAGCAGCATGACCTCAGTGAAGACAGACGACACAGATTGAGTCAATTTATGTACTGTAGTTTCATTGACGATATTATTTTAGTGCATGTATGGATAAGCTAGAAAAGTTCAAATTTCTAAATTAAAGCATTTTATGTTGTGGATGTTATGATGATTACTGATATTCTTATGTGATGTTTGTTCCATGATACAGAAATACTGAAAATATGCACGAGTAAATTGCATAGCATTTTTAATTAAGTGATATTTTATGCCAATTCACGCTGCAATTTTATTGAAAACATTGATGTAGAAGCTGTAAATATTACGTAACATTGTTGTTTTATGTTTAAATGAAATAAATATTTGAAATGGAAAAACAATGCTCACAAATTACATGCATTTTGCTGCTTAATGTAATCTGACGCAAAACATTCAGTGTACAACCAAGAAAATAAGTGAATTTGGGGGGTGTCTTTGAAGTACAAGTTTAACACTTTCCGCATCACTGGAGCCTTCTCATATGTTGTTTTCAACACATTACTAAATTGCATAGTAGTAGTAAAAAAAATCTGTTGCAATTTGTGGTGGGTTGAGCCCAAAAATAGCCTAATTTTGCTGGACTAAAATGGGATCAGTTTCCATTCAATGACTGCTAATCTGCACAATTGCTCTACTGTTGCTGTAGAATAAAAGTTTTAATACCAAATTTTGAATCATACCAAGGTATCTTCAATTGAGGGTATCTCGATCACAATGCAAATTGGCTTGCTGCAAGATTTTTTAGTTTGATCATTAGTTTTGAATTTTTTGTTGCAACCTTTGCCTGCCTCTCTAATATATATGCATGAATTAGAATATTTTTTATTGATAACGCCATGGGGCCTCGTAACAGCTTAGGGCCTCAGCATTTCTAAATCCGGCACTGGGAGCGGATGATCTTCACGTCTTGTGGTGAGTACAAACTAAATAATTGAAGTCTATTATACTGCAATAGAATAATACCGTGTGTGATGGCACGCAAGGTGGGATGCCAACCAGTGGTGGCGGTCAGCAGCGACTTAACACTATATGGACAACTGTTACAAATTTCTAACCTTTCATATACACGCATTTATAACTTAACCCTACAGAAAATTCTGTCCATAGAGAGTTAATTAATCACCCATCCACTTACCGGCACGGTATACAGAGTTAACCGTGAAGTCAAATTATCCACGATCATGGACCACCCCTCAATCACGGATAACTGAGTTCAGGGTTTCTAAACTGTTGAAATAATATTGTTGGTGTTAATTGTATGACTTAACATCCATACTGACAACCATGCAAGGTCAGATGACAGAAGGGAATACAGCTTAACCCTTTAATGCCCACGGATCTTCATTCCTCGGACTTAATAAAATCGTCTACCTTAGCCAAAACAAACTCAATAAAATTATCAGTGGACGTTATTAAAGGTTAA